>JARKHS020005338.1:0-33909 GCA_030143305.2 Amblyomma americanum | reverse complement strand
TCTTAAAGCCCCACCTTCTACTTTGACGCTCTTGATTGCGGAAATCACCTGCAGGGCAAGACTGCTATCGCGCAGCATAAAGAAGAAGCTGTGGACACAGGACGTCAGGCAGCTGTTCGGTCTCATCAACCCGTCTCTTGGCCATGGCAAAAGGGTCACGAAGATAGCAAGATTGGAAATGTGGCGGCAAGTACGCTTGCTGAATGATTTTCTGCGTGTCAAGTCCACATCCTTCAGCGCCTTTCAACACCTTTTAGCACTAGCCAAGCACTCAGTGGAGCTCCTATGAACTAGAAGGCACATCCCTGTCCTAAAGCAGGGTAGACCGAAGAACACACCTCCCAACCAAGGCAAGATCCCCGTAGTAACCCTCGGGGAAGTTCAACTCACTTCCAAGTCAAGACAGGTATTGGAAAATGGCCCAAAATACGCAGTTCAGCCTCGGCTGGACAGAGTCGACAAGGTAGCAATTGTTCGGCCCATTGCGGGAAAAGCTCCGACGGAAGAAGCGCCACGGATCATCAGCGAAAGCCTGGACAGCATTTCCCGGGAAAAGGCCAGCGTCATGCCTCAGGTGGGATTACGTTCCACGGAACTAGAACTTCGCCGTAAGAACCTCAAGCTTTGTATCTCTGACAAAGATGGAGGTTTCGTCGTTTCTGACCTCCGGACATACCAAGTGAAGACCAACGAAACCATGGAAAAAAACTTTCGGCCTGTAAACCTCAAGAAGGTCAAAGAAGCAAAAAGGAAAGCCCTCTCCATTCTAGACAGGGAAGGCCTCAGCAGTTTATGCGCGAAAATCAAAGGAACAAATAATGCAGAGCTTGCGGTTTTTATCACTGCAAAAACGCACAAAGACTGCGTTCCTTTTCGTGCCATAATTTCTGAGAGGGCCACATGGCAGATCAGGCTATCTGATTTCCTGGCAAAGCAGCTGAAACGTCTGCGGCTCGATGATCCTTACAGGATCCCAAACTCGCTTGCCTTACCGCCTTTCTTAAAGAAAAAAGCAGTCAGATATCGTACAGCTTTTCCATCGACATCCAAGAAATGTACTATGCCATTCCTCATCGGGAACTCATGTCGGTTTTGCGATCCACCATCGAAGAAGACGGTGCTGTTTCCTTTCAAAATTCAGCCGGCATTTCAACGGACACATTCCTTGAACTGTTGACGGTGTACCTTGATTCGACAGTTGTAGCCCACAATCAAAAACACTACGTACAGAAGAGCGGTATCTGCATTGGATCGAAGGTGGCACCATACCTTTCCGAACTTTACCTTGCATCTTGTGATAGGAAAATCGACAGCATCGTACGCGGCTATCCGGGGACCACAATCTTTCGGTACGTGGACGACTTTCTAATCTCTTGCTCAATAAGTGCTCATGAAGCCGCCGAGAGCAACTTTGTAGGACGAATGCTAACTTTATTTCAAGAAAGCATGCCCGAATTCACTTTCACCCATGAACTCCCCTAAGGGAACCAAATTAGGTTTTTGGATCTCCGGCTTCTGCTCGAAGAAGAACATGCGTGCTGGCGCTATGAGCCTCGCAGCAACAAAGGTTTCCTTCCCCATGAGTCAGCTCATTCTAAGACCGTCAAGAGGGCAATTGCGAAAAGGGCACTGAGGTCAGCGCTTGAAAAATCATGCCCGCACCAAATGGGCCCCAGCTTTTCGAAGCAGATCACTAGATTAAGGGCAGCTGGTTACCCCCAAGAAATGCTGATCACGGTAAGCGAGGCGCTGCTTCACCGCTTGCCTCGCAAGGAATCACAACCACGGGGGAAGAAACGTGGACCAGCAAGAACATCGCTGTTGCACCCTACGTCCACGGCTTTACTCACAACCTCAAAAAGATCGCCGCAAAACAAGCTGTCAAGGTGGTTTGCTCTGCACCCAACAAAGCATACAAGATGTGCCGCCAAGTTAACAACGAAGAGCGAAGGATGAGGTGCGCAGTAAACCACCAGACAAGATACGCAGATTGCGACGAAGGTGTAATTTATCATTTCCCTGTCGCATGCGGTAAATGTTATATTGGACAGGCAGGCAGGTGCGTCAATGAAAGAGCTAGAGAACACGCAAATTCATTAGGAGCAACTGCCACATCAGGTTTCCTGGCTCTTCATTGCCGCAAGCCTAAGCACCCATGCACGGCCAACCTCGACAACATCTCGATCCTTGGAAGAAAAAAAGATAGGCTGGCCAGGGAAATCATCGAAGCTGTAGCCATCCACAAGAAAGGGAAGGACTGCGTAAGCACCCAGTCAATTGCACTTTCAACCAAAGAAAAAACGTTCCTCCATGATGTTTGCCCTGTCCCATGAACCGGCCAAATTATTAGCCCGTCCTGTTCGGCACCGTGTTTGTGCTTTTTGTTTTTTTAATCTCCCACATCATGTTTTAGGTTTTTAGCCCTGTTTTAGTCGTGTTATTGTTGGCATTTTGGTTTTAATTCAACTTTAGTTTTTTAGCCCTGTTTTAGCCCTCTTAGTGTTGGGATTTTTTGGTTTTTATTCAACTCTCGTCTCACCTGAAGGCGAAGGAGCTTTTCATGATTTCGCAGCCTCATGTCCATCTTCATGTTAAACTTCTAGCTTTGTTTTGGCGTGATGTCTTGCCGTTTTTTCAGTCATATATTCTTTCAGTTGTTTCGTGTTTTGTTTTTATGACGCGGCTTTTGCTCTTTCACTGTCTTTGATGTGGCCTAGATCTTATCCTGTGACTACTCTTAGAACTGATTCTCGATCGTGCTTTGGTTCCCATCACGTGCGCACAGTTTTGCAACGCGGCCTATGATTGTGGGGGGCTCAGTGATTTCGCTTTCCCGGTAACGGCTGTTTCGTCATCTGTTCTAAGGATTGTTGTTACATTTGCTTTTGGTGCGGCCTTCTTTCGCCATGCGCTTTGCCTTCTCTCCATCCTTCTCTCCACCTTTACCACTGTATATATTTCCGCGCCTTTTCATTAAAGTTATTAGTCAGCAGTGTGTTCCGTGTTCCACGTGTCTCTCTTCGTTTGTGTCCCAAAGTTCATGCTGGCCCAAATCATAGATTCATACCAACTGGCCCAGAAAAATGCCATTTTACAACCAATACCGTGTCCGGCTCGCCCTTTCGATCGTGTGGGCATCGACCTATATGGGCCACTGCCCTTCACGACCACTGGGAATCACTGGATCGTAGTCGCCGTGGACCACCTCACTCGGTATGCTGAGACCGCTGAACTACCTGCGGCTACTGCTGGCGACGTAGCCTTCTTCCTTCATCACTTTATCCTGCGGCACGGTGCACCTCGAGAACTTCTTAGTGACCGCGGCCGTGTTTTCTTGTATGAAGTTCTTCGCGAGCTTCTCGCTGCGTGCCACACAGTCCGCCGCACCACTACTGCTTACCACCCTCATACCAACGGCCTCACCGAACGATTCAACCAGACTCTTGGGGACATGATGGCCATGTACATTCGCTTCGACAACTCTAATTGGGATCAGGTTCTTCCGTCCGTCACCTATGCATATAACACCGCCTCTCAAGCAATCACTGGCTTTCCCCTTTTCTTTCTTTTATTCGGGCGCGAACCTTCTTGTATGTTGGATACAGTCCTTCCCTACAACCCCAAAAGCTCGAAATATACTTCCCTTTCTGACATTACCCGCCATGCTAAGCAGTGCCGCCAGTTGGCTCGTTCCTTCACCGCCGAACGTTGAGGCCTCCGCAAACATGATTCCCATCAAGACACGCCCACTTTTCATTTCTCCACTGGCTCACTGCTCTGGCTCTCTGTTCCGGCCACGCCCAAATTTTCGGCCAAGCACATCGGCCCTTACCGCATCTTAGAGCGTACGTCACCTGTCAACTGCATTATCGAACTGTAGACTCCTTCTTCGGACCATCGCCGCCGTGGTCGCGACGTCGTTCATGTCAGCCACTTGAAGCCTTATTACAGCCCCCTCGTCGTCTCCTCGCCTTGAGTCGCCAGGATGGCTCCCTTTTTCCGCCGGGGCAGTTGGAACGAAGATGACCCAGCACCGAAGACAGCGACGACAAAGCGCTTGCGCCTTTGTTTACTGAGGTAAAGAAGAAGAAGAAGCCCGTCGGATGCTCGTGCTGGAACGCTGCCGCTTGTGTTCGTCTCTCGCCTAGCTGGCTCGTAGATTACCTGTGCTAAGGTATTCGTCGCCGGTGCTTCCAACGTGCCAATAAACCGCTCTTCAAAACGAATAACAAATTTTTGACTAATAGCTCGCAGTTTGTTATAGTTAACAATTAAAATTCCAGTTCCCTGCCAGTAACATCAGACAGCCCTCAAGGTTCTGCACTCGGACTGTTTTTAGTCCCAATATGTAAAAAATACTTCCCGACCAATGTAACACTGGCAAGTTCGCTGAATCGTATCTTATTCGTATCTTATCGCGCAGTTACTAAGGTCTCCGACCAAGCATTGCTTCAAGGCACCCTAAACCACATTCAGGAGCGGTGTGAAAATTGGTTCATTGCACTTAGCCCTCATAAATGTAAGCGCTTGTTGTTCTACTGCCACCGTAACACTCTTTATTTCGCATACGTAATCGCTAATGTCCCTGTGTAGTCTGTTCTTTCATGCAAGTACTTGTCATCTTGTGTAATATCTTGTCCTCGAGTGCGCACGTTACCAACATCTGTTCGACTGCTGGCAAAAAGCTTCGATTTTTACGACGTCATCCCCGCTACGCCTCAAACGAGTGAAATTATTGCCATATAAATTTCTTGTCACATCTAATATAGAATATAGATCACTATCATTAATTAATTAATTCACATTGATCAGTCCAAATTCGAGCAGCCAGATACTTCCTTCATATTCGAACGTCACCAGTGTGTTAACGCGGAATGCGGTTTGTTCCACCTTCGAATTCGTCAACGCATGGCCAGCCATTGCTTATTTGGTATTTTTCTAGTTTACTGGGTTACACCGTATACATTTCCCTTCCAGCCGCCGTGTCTCACCGCAGTCGTCATCGTTTTCAAGTTTCCAGACCATGCGCACACACTGTCACCTTTGCCGCTTGATTTTTTACTCTTGCTGCTGACTGGAACGATCTACATATATCGACATCGCTACTATCACATGCTCATCTGTAGTTTGTGATGCTGTTACCAGTGATTATTGTTGTGTAAGCGCTTGATAACCATTATGCTTGTGCCTATCTCTGATGTAATATTGCTCAGAAAATCTTTAAGGTGGTAGAATGAAAAATGAAAACTCAGAATTAAAATACGAGGTGAGGCACAGGACCAAGCGCACGCTCGAGGGCAAGGATGGGGTAGCTTAGGAACATTGTATCGCTGTTGAGTTCTCCTGAGGTTCTTATCGAATAAATAGGATGTAATGTCGAAAGAAACTGAGGTTTTTAGAAAGACCTCTATTTAAACCCCCCGAAGCGTTTTATGTGGTTTTGCAATAGAAATTGAGCTCATGGAAACTCGTTAAATATCTTAATGTATTTTAAGTACCAAAATTAATTTTAATATAAATTCCTGAAAGCGGTTGATGAGGTTTCAAAACGTTATTTCTGTCGCATTAAAATTTTAGTTGTCAGTCAGCCTTGTTTCGGGTCCTTCCTTTCTCCTGTGTTGCGTATTTTGGCTGCTTTTAAAATTAAATTCCCCAACCATTTGGGGCGCAGCTTCCCTGCAGAAATTCAGTGTGCAAAACTGCACAATGTTCTTGACGCAGTTTCAGTTAAGAAATTCATTAAATAAAATTTTTCAAAATTTGTTATGTTTCACTATAGAAAGTAAGTCCGTACAAACTCCTTAAACTTGTTGAAGCAGTTTCCGAACAGATGTTAATTCCATACAAATTCCTCACATATTTTTGATGAGGCGTTACTACAGAAATTCAGTCGGCACAAACTCCTCAAAGATGTTGATGCAATTTCGCGGAAGGAATCTATTTCATACAAAGTCCTCAAATATATGTGATGACGTTTCACTCTAGACATTCATTCCGCACAAGCTATCCAAATATGTTTACGCTGTTTCAGAACATAAGGACATTCAATTCAAATTCCTCAAATAACGTAACAGAGAAAAACCACAGAGCCACACACCTGGGAGGAATTATTCAGCATCATTGAATAAGAAATGAAAATTCTTGTGGGAAGAGAGCTACCGACGGGACGCTGATGCTCATATCATTTGTTTAATTGACATTGTAGGCCTCTGAGCTGAGCCTCGAGGTCTCACCTGTATACCTGGGGGTGGCTGCGGTTCGATTCAAAACCACTTAACAATTTTAGCATTCAGCACAGTGTATGAGCCAGATGGCCTCGGTGTGACCTGTACTTTATATGATTTTTGTGCTCACTTCCTCGATCGCTGATGGAGCGCCCGGTCTTACCGATATAAAAGTGGGCGCATGATGCTGGAATATGAGATACTACACCAATGCTGCAGTGACCAAACTTTCATTGCTTTTACTGAAAGCTTTTTTTTCCTTGTTTACTTCTTTTCAAAGTCCACCTAGCTTTATGGACTTGGGTAGCCTTGAAAACATCTTCATAGGGTATCCTACAGCGCTTAGCTTTTTCACCTGTGCGGGGACAGTGGTTTTCGTTTGATGCACACATGACGTTTGCAACGCGACTTTTATGCACGATTTTGTGATCCTGCGCTTGACAACACTGAAGTGGGACGACTCAAAAAGCAGTAGGCTTCTCCATGACCACAGCGAGTACACTCAATACGCATGGTCATTAGAAATTACGACTTCTAGATCTGAGTCTATCTTTAGTGGAAAGCTCCGCATTCAATTGTAAATAAAGACCAGTACAGTACACGTCAAAACAAAGGAAATTAAAACAGAACACCATGGAGAATGAACACCTTAATTCAGTAGATTAAGTCAAAAGATGTCTACCTTTCAGCGCATCGAATGCGTGCTGATGCCAGCCATTGGATTTATCTTTCCATGAATGCTAGAATATTGCAAGAAAATCTTCTTGCACACTGCAAAAGCTGTGCGTGCTGACCGATCACTGATGAAGTCGCCAGTGTCTATCAAGCAGCAGAAAGAGCAAAAAAGGAAATGAAGGCCTTTTTCTTTTGCCTGGAGAGTTTCTTATATACCAGGTGTTTCAGGGAAGGTGATCACTTGTATTTAAATATAGGGTTTTTGAGATAAGCAGAAGCTTTTTTCGGTATAGTAATGCCGGCGTTGGCGGACGTCAAAAAACAGGCGAATCATCTTAGCTAGGTAAGTGATGAACTAATTTCTAATTACCTTTTTAACTATTACCAATATGCACCTGATTGCAATTAGAGATTTGTAGCCGCTCGTTAATAATAGCCATATCAGCTTTTAGAATTTCGAAGATGGCATTACTCTCACCGCTGTGGCATGAGAAAATTTGGCTACATCGTGCTAAAATACACGCACTTTCGAAAAGTATGCAGGCAAAGCAACCCCTCCACTGGTCGTAATTAGTCGAAATAGCCAAACTTTGTCTTGCCGCAGCGGCGAGAGTAATGGCGTTTTCGGAATTCTAAAAACTGATATGTCTGATTACTAACAGCCGGCTAGAAATCTCTAATTGCAATCAGGTGCCTATTGGCAATAGTTAAAAAGTTTACTATTAGAATTAAGTTAATCGCTTAGCTAGCTTAGATGATTTGCCTATTTTTTAACGTCCGCCAACACTCATATTACTGTGCCGCGAATTGCTTCTCGTTGCCTCAAAAATGCTATTCTTAAACACGAGTGATCACGTTCCCTGAAGCACCCGGTATAAATGATCAGCGAGGAAACAGTTCCCAGTGTACTGGGAAGGAAAAGAGCAGTCTAGGCTTTAACGCGCAATCGCTATTGCTGTAACGAATATTACATCGAATTGAATGAGCAGCAACATTTTTGTGGAAATTTGACAAACCGCACCTTTAGTTACACATCACCATGTTTAAATAAAGGTTTAGTCATGGATTGATCTCCGGCAACGTGACTAACCGTGTAGGTCGTGAAAAGATGTTGCAGGACAGAAATCGGGTAGAAACTTAACTAGTTTTCTTATTGAGAGGGCGAATATTTGTCTGAGCTGATGTTTACATGAACACATGTTAGCCGCTAATTCCTCGTGTCCTGATGAGGCTGAAGGATTCTTCGTTCCTGTATGAGTGGGTACGAGTATGAGTATGTGATGTCATTAGCTGTAGTCCATGCTTGAGTGAGCCCGGCTCACGTCTTAGTATAAAATGTAGGAAGTGTGCATAAAGCTGAAGGAAAATGAATGACTATTTACCAGCTAGTATTGCATGCTGATATGAACTTGCGAACTTAAAATTAAAAAAAAATTGTTTGCATGAAATTCTCGACAAGCTTAACAAATTCATCCTGTGCAGAACAGTGCGCGATTAATTGTTCCAGGCTGTTCTGTTCTCTTGCTGCAACTCAAAGGAATGAGTATTTAAAACAGATTCGTATAAAAATTCCTACAACCGGCTGTATTGCTGTGGTTGGTGTGAGAGAGTAAGAGTGAGTTTTGTTTATTTTACCGAAACAACACTGGGGAAAATAAAGCACCTGTAGTCAGCGCTATAGTTCCGATGCGTTCGCTATAGAAAGAGACTCAGTTTTTCCTCAAAGCTGCATGGAACGCTTCCAGCAAAAGTCAGGAGATATTGCTTTCAGTCGTTGCAAATGTGATCAGGTGTGTTAATTTTCTTATAAAGCAAAAAAATATATATATAGCTATGGCGTTAACAACTGCAGCAAGTTTTATTTCGTAATCTTTTATTTCAACCTTCATTATGCTATGAAAACAGAAGAAGATTTTTTGCCAAAGCAATTACGTTGTATTGCATTGCTACAAAGAACGAGGCAAGTCGTTTGGCGTGTACGGGAAACCTGTGGCGGGGCGACTTCGGAAGCTGGTTAAATCATACAGAATACATTAAAAATGTATATCAAGATCGAATATTTTATTTTGGAAGCCGAAATTCACTCTTGTTATCAATAAATCAAGCTCAAGCATACTCTATTTCACCCGTAACCTGGAAAGATGAAAGGAAAATAAATTAATGCGTTAAGAATGCAGCATGCTTCAGAAGTCATGCAGTTTGCAAAATTTCTGAAACTTTTTCGTGCGAAGAGAAAGGCGGTCAACTGGCTATGGATATTGCCTGAGACTGCATTGCAAAGCCTACAATAAATGTTGGAGTGAAACCGCTGCCACTAAAATGATAACGATACAGCGTCGCTTCCAATTCTATTCTTCTCGCGGGTGCACTACGGCGATGTCTGTTCTAGTGTATCGCGGAACAAATCGAGGCGAGCGCTGTTCTAATTATACAGCAGTAGCAATCGATAATATTTTAGCAAGACATTTCTGCGAAGCTGCGCTTACGTGAACCGTAAGAAAAAAATCTCCCCCCCCCCAGGTCAAAATTCACTGCTACTGTTAAACCACATCTGCGCAATCTGCTGCAAGATAAACGAGAATGAATAGCTCTTGATAACTTGCTAAAAAAACAAACAAACTTGGAGGACACTAAAGCAGCCTTAAGGGTAGAATGTGATATCATTAGAGATCTCTCCCTCGCAAGCACTCCTTTACTCTGACTGAGGTTACGCCTATACTGTCGCATTGAACGGATGTTGCTCAGTGGTTCAGAGGTAGAGCGAACGCCTCGTGACCTAAAGCCAGCGGTTCGATTCGCGCTTGGCCGCCTTTTTTCTTTCGAGGAAAAAGCACCTTTTTTCGGCGGTACTTCCGAATGGTGGTTGGATGAAGTCACGACACTCTCGACCAATCAGAGCTGCGATGACGTCACTACTAATCGCGATTTTCTTGACCTGTTGACTTTTTCGTGACATGGACGGACGATGTCCACTTTTTTAGAGAACGGATCTTTTAGTGCCATCGCTCTGCTGTAGCTGCTGCAAGCCTTTGGTACAGTGTTTCGTTTTTTTTATGCTAGCCTTTTTTATATCTCACGTCTTACTTGCGGCGCACGTATCACTGCAGTTTTTTCCCCACCCCTGCCGCTATTCGCCACGGGTAGCTGCTGCTCCATTTCCCCACTCCCCACCGCCTCCCTCCATCCGGGTCGCGTGGAAGGTGCGCCGCCGTGTGACCTTTGCCTGCGAATGTGGCTTTGCGCGCACATCAGCCTGCGCAGATGGATGCGGCGAACCAGGCAGGTTAGAATTTGTTCCGTTGCAGCGACGAGCAGGACTTTGAATCTACAAAACTCTCATTACAAGTAGGCGCCTAACAGTAATAGTTAATATGTATATCAGTTAGCGATCTTGCAAAAAGTTAACAAAATGCCCCTGTTTTCGAACGTCTGCCACCAATGACATTACCATGCCACAAAAGCTATCTTTATACGTAAAAAACCTACTTTTTAAATTACTGGCTGAATTTCCTTAAGTACCTTGTATAACAGTAAAGGATGTTGCGGGGCTAGTTGGTTTAGCATCTTAAAACGTGGAAAACCCTGGCGCGAGAAAATTCACACACACAATAAAGACGAAGAGACGACGGACAGACGCCTACTTCCTGCTGATTATTGCACGAGAAAGACGAAAGTGAAAGTGGGCGAAGCTTGAGGGAGTAAAAGTATGTGCTTTTCTCATGCAATAGACAGCTGGAAGTTGGCGCTGTCCGTCGTCTCCTCGTCTTTATTGCGCGTGTGAATATTTTGCGCCAGCGGTTTCCAAGTTTCAAGGCCTTGTATAAAATTACGCCTGACGTAAATTCTGCGAAAAAAAACAGGAGTAAAGGACGCGTTCAGAACAAGGAGCAGATAGGACAATGCCGAAAAGGTTTGTACGAGATAGGGTGTCAGCGTTGTGTTTCTGCGGCCACAAAACTGTCATCCCTGTGCGCCGATATCTCTGCAAATAGGAGCATAAAAAGAAATGCAATCTCAAGCACCAGAGTATGTTGACCACATGTAAAACCATTGTTGTATACTATCCCCTCGTCTTGTGGAAAGGCCTGCATCGCCCCGACTGGATAGTGCATTAACGAAAGCTCAAGAAAGAGCCACACATCGCTGCAACCGTATAACGACTAATCTGCCTAAACATTACGACCTTGTTAAACACTGTACCCCCGTCTCGAATACTGTCAGGATCATCGGCCGCGCAAAAACACAGGACGAGAAATCAGAGAAACATTTAATATCAAAAAGTTAGGCCCTAAATTAATCCTACACAGCTCGGACAGGTTTGTTGCAAGAGAATACACTTTCATGAACGGTACATAGATTGACAGGCGCAAGATATCAGCAGCTGCACTATAATATGTTTTTGTTGATTTTTTATCGGCGTTGTTTTTGCTTACGCGCTAGTGCGCCCAAATCTTTCGTGAAAATTTTCACCCATTAATATTCACTTATGTTTCCAGCTTCATCCTGTCTACTCTTTTGTATTGTGAACGCGTCTTCTCTTTTTTTCAGTTCAAAGTTAGTCACTCTTGCTTCGTATTTTTTATGGAATAAAGCAATAAAGACGCCTGAAACCTGAGGTATAATATGCCGCTTGGTGCCGGACGACGGGCGAAAAGCTGTTTTCACTGAAAGTGATAGAGTAAAGAATCAATGGGCGAGAGCCATTGGGAAGCCTTTGCACGACGAGCCTCCAACATTAGGCCGTCGGTCGTGAAATAGGCTTTCTCTTGCCCACTTCTTTGGCGAATATGTAAAATTCTGCACAAAAGGTGAACACATAAATCTGTATAATATCGATGTCCACGAAATGCACGGCATATTTAACAGGCCACAAAACATCATGTCAACCATGGTTTTTAAACGAACGTTTTGATGACGTTAACCGCACGAAATTTAGGCCGCTTATAAGTGCTGATCACCACTGGGATGCTCACCGCTTTGTATTCGAATATCTTATCGAAGTTAGAAATTGACAGCCGTACAATAAAAGTTGGCGCTGTTTGGTGAAACTGCGAAGGGTTGCTTCCGCCGTCTTGATAGGTGACGCTGATGCCATTGAGATAGGCCTTTATGAGAATCGTCATACGCCGTTCTGGTGGAGCGGTGTGCTTCATAACCGTCACTGCGCCCCGCATAACGGTGACTCTGGGGAACAAAATGCAAAAAAGGAGAGGATAATTGTTACGTGTTGGCACAATAAAGGGCTCCACAGTTGTGATAAACAAGCGGCGCCGGTGGTAAGCAGACAGCAGAAGACGCTGCGAACTTAGACGTTGGAATGAGGATGAAACATTTTAATTGGGTCTATAATTCGTGGTTGGCTCCCCAATTCCGGGAGTCCATCGGATAGTGCAGCCGCTCTTGCCCTTTCGGTCCATTCCCTCTCAAGATCTGAGCTGGACAGCAATTCCTCTCACCGCTCAGTTGTCGGTTCTTTTATCGTTTCAACTTCTGTATTTTAATGACAGGCCCAAACCATGCGGTATGGGACCACCTCTGCGCCATGGTGCGTGCATTGTGACTTACAGCTTTCTGGCTAGATTAAGAGAAGTTAAAACTTTTCGGAGAACCGCATTCCTCCGGTACGAGGTAGGCCCGCCATAATCCAAAGAACATAGCGACCCACCCGCTCTTTGCCAGCGAGGCGAATTTGAAATTTCTTTTAGCGAGGACATTGAATATAGTGCTGTTCAGACTTACCCGTTTTACTTCCATCACTCGAAGGAAGCGCGAAAAGGGACGAGCCCGCAGGTAAGATGATGGCAATTTAGAACGTCTGTTGTCTTTTCCCAGTCAACGTATTACGAAAAATAATTAAACTTGTGGTAATAGGGTGCTTTTACTTTCCTTTGGCAGTGGCTGTGGCATCTGTAGCTTGCACTCAAGCACTGATATTTCACCGTCTTGCACACTACTTGCACACCTTCATTGCTGTACCTTTCAGCAATCCTTCGTTGCTGCACCTTTGAGCAACTCTTCGTTGCTGAACGTTCGTCGACTGCTGACGTCTCCCGATTAAGAACTGATCATCTCCTCCCTGACGTCACAGTATGCGTAACTTGCCTACTGCATTCTACCGCCAGGGGCAACGTGGCTTAAAAGAACAAGCAAGCACCAGCCCTGTTCACTTTCGAGGCGGCTGTGGCAACTGTAGCTTGCACGGAAGCACTGGCATTTGATCGTCTTTCAGGTTGGAAACTTATTCAGAATATTTTTTTGCTTCACTGGCACCTAAACAGTTGCTAATACGGTAGCCAAAAATTTTTCTTGTATTATTCGATATGAATCCGGAACAGCTTAACGGACTAAAATGCGATAGATACGACGTAGAACAAATGCGGGCTTTTCTCGAGTCTGAACTAAAAACTAAACACGAAGACAAAAAGAAGGGCTTAGATTTTTTTGGTGACAAATTTGAGGAAATGACAGCTGAACTGCCGGCCATTCGGAAAGAAAATGAGATTCGTGCTCATAATGCCTCACGCGCATCCGAATACGAAATACACAAGACACGAGTGCTAGAAAGTAAGCAGAGGATCTTGCAACTAGAGCAACACTACATAAACAAGAACCTTGAAATTAAAAGCATCCCAGTGTCTGTATCAGAAAAAGTTGCAAAAATCCTAGGTAAGATTAGAATGGCAATAAATTAGAAAATAAAAAAACGACGTGTAGGTCTGCCACAGAGTGCACATAAAGCAATGGGAACGAGTCTAACATTAATATCCACTTCATCAGCCGTTAACGATGAAGTAAAGCAAGGAAAGTACGCCTTTCTACCGCTGACACTGGTTTGCAGACTCGTCACAAGTTTTCGTAAACGAGCATCTGTGTACAGAATAGAAAAAAAATGCTAGTAATGGCTGCTACAATGAAAAAAGGAAAGGACAAAGAGAAATTTTGTTGCAAGAGACTGAATCTTCATGCACTGTCTTATGGGACAATTCACGATGTGTGACGCAGCATAACAGATTTACGTCAGTGTGCCGTTCTAAAGCAAATGGTTCGGGAGAGTTATACGCACCGTGAAGCTGCCGCGACTGTTCGCAAAAAGGGTTCTCGCCGCAAGAACTCAAGATAGTCAATTGCAAAACGCAACCACGCCGACGCGCCCACGGCACCTCTTTCTCAACCTCCTCCCGTGCCGCCACGTCCAAGTTTGTCCACTCAGCGAAATATCGCCAAGGATAATCAGACCTCTTCGTGTCTGATTATCATTCGTGATGCCTGCCCAGCGCTTCCGCCGCTGCGTCCTGCTGAGCCTCCTCAGCGCAAGCTCCCATCGCCGAGCTCTCCTGCCGTTAGAGAACGGCTCCAAGAGCAAGATCGCCAAGCCCTCGTGATCCTTAGGTCGGTGCTAAACGCCATTCGCCCTCTGATACGGACCTGCAAACGTTAACCGCCCGAAGCGTCTTACTGGTGCTGGACTCTCTGGTTCCAGCACTACAAGATCTTTAAAACAGAATGGCTGGTCAGCTTCCCATGTTTCGTGAGGAAGTCGGGGGCGCTGCGGTCTTCCAGTGGAACACAAGAGGCCTAAAGTCACGAATCGCAAGTTTTCGGCAATATGTTTTCAACAAGCACTTCCCGATATTAGTAATCTGCGAACCTAACTTATCCAAGCAATCAGGCTTTCCAGGTACGAGCCCTTCTTTGCTCCGACATGCGGGGAGCGCAGCAAAGTTCTGGTCAACATCCCCACCGGCATTAACGTACGTTTGCTGCCTAATTCAACCCCACAATGAGAATCAGTACTTGTGTTTCATAGTCAAAAAAGGCTCCACAGAGTTCACACTTATTGCGGCGTATGTCTCCCTCTCCTCTCAATTTGACTGCGAGAGGTTGAAGACAATTTTGAAGGCGACCCGGGCTCCTCAGATTAATAGTGGAGATTTCAACGCCCACCACCTACTGTGGGGAAGTCCTATAGTCAACGCCAGAGGGAGGAATCTGGCCTTATTTGCTTCAGAAAATGAACTTTACATAACGAATGACGGCAGCCCGACATACCTGCGAGGTAGTTCTCAGCCGTTGCCTAGACCTGACGCTAGTTTCGCGGTCTCTGCGCCGGCGTTTAAATGGTTTTGTGATGTGGAGACCCACGGGAGTGACCACATTCCCACCTACCTCAAGATTCCAGATCTTGCGGCGTCCGACGCAGCTAAACACGCGCACATCGATTGGACGGCATTTAAAACTTGAATGCAAGAGGCGTGCAAAGAAGCCCTCACTTCCAGTTTGGAGGACATTATAGCAACTGCAATGAAGGCTGTTAGAGGCTTCCTCACGTCATCTAAAATGTGCACCGAATTTGGTAGCGAATTAGACCACCTACGTGCTATTCGTCGGCGTGCAGAAAGACGTCACAGACGGACCAAATGCGTAAGAGACCTCAGACAGGCGCGTGGTTTGCAGAGGAAAATCAAGCAACGAATGGACACGCTGGCGGAACAACGGTGGAAGTCCTTCTGTCAATCTCTGGATCCTCGAAAGCCCATGTCCCTCACTTGGCCGAGAGTGCGGGGGCTTCGAACGCTTCCACAGCAAAGACAGCCTTTCTATGCCTTGGCTCTATATCAAAACCGTCACCAGATTGAAGTTGCAACTGACTTCTGCAGGACAGTCGCGGGGGCAGTGACTACCTCGGGTTCCCAGCGTGTTCCTCCTGCATCACAGGATTCATCGATGGATGTTGTCTTTACTCGTGAGGAGCTTGATGCTGCCCTTGCAGAAAGTGCGCGTTCGTCTGCACCAGGTCCAGACGGCATTACATATGCTGCGCTCTGCCACCTTGGCCACGACGCGCGTAGAGCTACGCAGCCTTTACAACCACTCGTGGCAAGACGGAGTTGTCCCTCCCCAGTGTACATCCAGTCGCATGATACCATTAATAAAAGCAGGGAAATCCCCGCTCGACCTGTCATCATACAGGCCAATAGCTTTGGCCAGTTGTGTGGGAAAAGTCATGGAAAGAATGCTTCTGGCGCGTCTTGAGTGGTACCTTGAGCACAATAACGTGTATCCTAATGCTATGGCCGGTTTCCGACGGGGTCGCTCCTCTATAGACCACGTCATTGATCTTGTGTCCACAGTACAGCAACAAAAACGCCAGAAGCGCATGTGCGCGGCAGTTTTTCTTGATATCAAAGGTGCATACGATAACGTGCCACATGAGGTCATCATTTATGCGCTAGAGGCTGTTGGAATCGGTGTACTGATGTATAGGTGGATCTAAGCTATCTGACTAAAAGGACATTTTTTATTATGTGTGAAGATGGCTCCACACCCGTGCATTACACCTACCGAGGCGTGCCCCAGGGCGGAGTGCTCAGTCCTACTTCGTTTAATTTAACACTTATAAGACTGCCAAGGTACCTACCTAATATCGACAATATCTCTATGTATACCGACGACATCTGCATCTGGGCCTGCTCTGTGACGCGTCTCCAGGCGCGAGCAAGACTTCAGAGGGCAGCAGCAATAACTTCCTCCTATCTCCGAGAGCACGGTCTGAGAGTGTCGGTTCATGGAAGTGCGTTATAGTGGCATTTACGCGCAAAATTATGACTCGTTATCCACTAACTATTGACGGCCATGTCACTGCCTATCGTGCATCTCATCGTTTTTTAGGAATTGTTATGTATCAAAATTTATCGTGGAGCCCGCACTGAAGCTTTCTAAAGAAAAAGCTAATCTCCATCACACACCTGCTCAGATTACTTGGCGGCAAATTATGGGGTTTGTCGATTCTATCAATGCTGCAACTGTACAGAGCACTCTTTTTGAAATTTTTGCAGTATAGTGCACTAGTGCTTTTAAGCTCATGCAAGACGAATTTGGGTGCCCTCCAAACTATACAAGGTCAGGCACTTCGCACATGTCTGTGTCTCCCTCGCAGCGCATCAACAGTTGCTAGCATTGCAATTGCCAGGACTACCCACTCTCGACGTACATAACCATTGACACCCTGCGGATCTATATACGGCATATAACAAGGATTCCCCAGCACCACCTTGTGTCAGTGGCGAATCAAAGACCACACGCAGCGTTTTCAAAGGTTATAGCTGCCCACCAGTCCTCCATCCCATCAGAGTTCACCCCGGCAGCACGGCCTTCCTCTGCGCTGCGGTGTCTGCGGGAGCCATGCGTGCGCTTACAATTCCGGGCATAACAAAAAAATCGAACTTATCGACACCGGCCATTAAAGAGTTGACACTCTACCTACTCCACGCCGCATATAGTGACCACACTCATGTGTATACAGATGGTTCAATAACTGGTACAAGTTCAGCCTACGCCGTGGTAATTCCTGCTACACAGACCAGTATTATCCAGCAAACTTCGCATCGGGCAACCTCCACCTGGTCAGAATTGGCCTCTCTTCGTGCGGCTGTGCAGTACATCAGTGCACAAACACCCCACAAATGGGCTGTGTTCTGCGAGTCAAAGCAGCCCTACGGTCATGACATCGTCTTCCAGTGGATACCGGGACACTGCGGCATTGTCGGAAACGAGGCAGCTGACGCTGCAGCTCGGGGGGCTTACGGCAGTGCCAACACTGTCCAGATACCGTTGACAAGAGCAGTCGCAGCAAGAGATCTGCGAATTCTTGGCCGAAAAAAGATATTAGCGTCATGGTCTTTTCCTGGCAACTTCACATGCCGTCTGCACCGCCTAGACTCCTTACTTCAACTCGGTCCTCGGTCCGGCCTCTCCCGCTGTGATGCTACGCTGTTGTGTCGCCTGTGGCTGGGAGTGGCGTTCACAAATGCCTACTCCCACTTAGTCGCAATGGCAGACTCTTCCGCGTGTGAGACGTGTGGGTGCGACGAAACTATAGGACACCTTCTTCGTAACTGCCCTCGGTTTCAGCGTGAGCACGCACTCCTGGCTGCAACACTCCGCCGTTTAGATTCTCGGCCCCTTAATGAAGCCAAGATTCTGGGTCCTTGGAGTAAGCCTTCATTGCAGAGAACAGCTTTGAAGGCACTTTTAAAGTTCTTGAAGAACTCAGGACTGAGTGCAAAGTTGTGAACAATCTTTGTGCGCCCTGCGCACCCTGCAAGTAATGGCCAACGGACATTTGATAAAGTGCTCATCTTTCTTTGTTCTCTTCCCTTACTATCTCTCCCTCCATTCCCCTTCTCACGTGTAGGGTAGCATACCGGGCGCTGCCTAGTTAACCTCTCTGCCTTTCCGTTTGTCGTTCTCTCTCTCTTATCTTCGCATACTTCCTAATGTCGTCCTTCCACCTCACTATCTGTGCCCCTACTGCGCTTGCCTTACATTGGCTTCGCATCAAATGACCTGCCCATACACATTTCTGCTTTATTTTGCACTAGAATGTCATTAACTCACGTTTGTTCTGTAAACCCACTCTACTCTCTTCAAGTTTCTCAAGATTAGACCTATCATTCTGCTGTCTCTAGCTTACTGCGCTGTTTTTAGTTTAAGTTCAGCCCCATTCATCAGCCTCCACGTTTCTGCCCTATAAAGTAGTACCGGTAACGAAGAGCTGTCATGTAGATACTTTTCTTCTCAAGGATATCGGTAAACCGCTATTCGTCATCGGACAGTGAATTTCCAATGCACTTCACCCCATTATTCTCCTCGCGGTTGTTTCCTTCTCATGCTGCGGGTTTGCGGTCGCTATCTGCACTAAGCAGAAGTACTCCATGACAACTTCCAATGGTTCGCTGTCTAATTGCAAACTGTTGTGTGCCCTTCCGAGACTATTGAAAATTGCTTTCGATTTCGTCCCAATAATTTTAAACGCACCGTTCTGCTTTACATGCATATATCCTAGATCATTCTTTGCAGTTCGCCCCGTGAGTTATAGGAAAGGCAATGACAACCGCAATTTGGAGATTAATAAGGTATTCTACGGTCGCCATGTAACTGCCATGCCTGTATGATTGCTGATGTATGGACTTAGTCTAACGCTTTTCGTAATGTTCTACGCCTATTTGTAACAGGGGTAAGTCTCTTATATTTCGCGCATTTATCTAAGACCTGAATAATGTTGTGAATACGATCCCATGTTGAGTAGTTCGACAAGTCAACCTGGTGGTTTAGTTGACTGAAATCTAAGGTGGATCTAATTCGATTTGTGATTACCTCTTGGATTCCTTTTCTGCCGGTGCTGTCTATCGGATTGCTTGTGGCGGCTGCTGCCAGGTTTATATCGCCGAGGCGCGGAAGTTCCCGTGGCGACTAAAGGAGCCCGAGCATGACGTAAGAAACGTCTATTATGATTCAAGTGTTCTTGATGAGCACGCGAAAAAGTCAGGGCATAAGAATGAAAGGGACAACAAACTTCATTAGCCAGCAAACGACTACTACTCCTTGAATTATCATTGGCCCGATCGGCGACGGGGGCCATTAATTGCACAGCGGGAAGCATGGCGCTAATCTACATGAAGTCACTGCGCCAAAATCTTTGGCCCTAAATTTTCATCTGCTCGTCTTGCCTTCCAATTGTGATCGATGCGCCCTTAAGAGATTCGGAACAAGCCTCATTTTATGACTCAGTCAGGGACTCTAAATCTTATTTTTCAGCTTTTACCTTAGTAAATACTTTGCAAACAACAGACTGTAACGTGATTCGTCAGCAATTTTTCAAGCTAAAGAATTAGGTTTCTACGGATTAAGATGAAGCTACCGTCCCTCGAATATTGAGGTATCCACCGAGGTCTTGAAGCACTAAGTACAAAGGGTGGCATGTTTTTTTTCTAGCACAATCTCCCAACTATCCTTCAACAAGCCTACTGTTACCTGATCGTCATCAGCGGCTCTCCTCCTTTGCATTCAGTAGATGACCTTATTTACTTCCTGTCTCATTACCCAATGTATGTCGAATTCTTCTTCAACACTTTGCTTTGCTTCATTGAACTTTTAGCAAATACAAGTTTGCCATGAGACAGGGGCTAAAGATGACATAAAAGTCACCTGACAGGGCCTTCGGCACCACAGAATACATGTGCAACACAAGATGGCGGGCATGGAGCAAAACAAAACTGTCAGTCATTGATCGCGGATACATTGCACATACAAACTCATTTAAAAAATGCAACACTTTACGTACATCAAACGAAGAGATACATGATCAGAAAATGCGAGGACACAGCAAGAATAGGGCACAAATAATCACATTGTTCCACAAAGTATAGTTTAGTTTTTTTCCTGAGAGATCTCAAGGATGATGATCGTTCAAGATCAAATATGCAAGGGTAACTGTTCAGAAGATTCGGGATTTGCCAGTGAATTAACTGCTCACCATACCCGGTTCTTATACGAGGTTTTGGAAAGCTGACTTTTCTTAAACCATAGTGTGGATCTGTATTGGTAAACGTATTTAAAAACGCACTACAATCAGTTTTGCATTGCATGTATATAAATTCGGACAGCCGTTGATTATATAGCGCTGTTATACTTAATATCTGACTTATTTTAAAGTACGCAGAAACAGAGTCATATCTTGATAGATTTTAAATGAAACGCAAGCCTTTTGTGAAGAATATACATCTTTTCCATGCTTGTTTTCGTGCCTACTTCCCATACAAAAAACAGTACTGCACGCGAGACTGGACCGTGAAAAAATATATTTGCTTCCTCAGATGTGTTGGGAGAAGGGGAAGAAATTTAATTAGTATAATAATGTATCTTGCAGTTTTGCTGGGTACAAGATCTACATGGTAACAACACCAACGGAGGTTTTCGTGAAACAGCACGCCTAAATATTTATGCACTGAAACACGTTCTAGGGGACTAGACTGGAAGGAAAGTGGGAGAGAAGGCGAAAAAATCGCCTATTTGCGTTTTATTAACATTTACCATCAGCTGGTTGGCACAAAGCCACTCCGACAGATCTTCAAGCCATTTGTTTGCCACGGACATTAGAGCGGGCAAGTTTTGTGAGGCAAAATATGCACTAGTGTCATCGACATGCAGCAATAAATTAGAAGTTCCAGGGGTAGCCATGATGTCATTAATATATATAAGAAATAATAAAGGGCCTAAGATGGAACCCTGAGGAACCCTATATTTTATGAACTCCAAATCCGAAGCAATATCATTCAAAACGACAAATTGAGAACGGTTGGACAAATAGCTGCGAAATAGCTGGAGTGCGATGCCTCTTATTTCGTAGTGCGGTAATTTTTGTAAAAGTATTTAATGTTTAATTGAGTCGAAAGCTTTGTTAAAATCCAGAAAAATTCCCATGGTAAACAATTGCATTTCTATGTTATATGCTAACTTATTTTCAATGAATACTAGTGCAGATTCAGTTGATTTCCCCTTCTGGAAACCATACTGGGCGGCAGAGAGCGCCGAATTTTCAGTTGAGTGCCTAGTTAACCTTGCATTAATTACTTTTTCTACTATTTTCGAGTTATTAATAAATTCGACAGCACCGCCTTTGTGAAGAACTATGACTTTAGCGATTTTCATTTTATCTGGAAATATTCCGGTAGATAGTACCTGATTTGTTAAGTGGCATAGGACTTCAGAGAGAATATCAGAAACAGCTTTGATTGGCACTGCTGAAATGCCATCAAAACCAGAAGAACTGCTATATTTATGCCCATTCGTTAGGCAAACAATTTCAGTTTCTGTGATCGGGTAAAGAAACATGGAGTTGGATGGGTTACATTGAATATACTTTTCAAACTCATAAGAACCACGAGCAGTAAAAGATCCAAAGGTTAAAAAATGTTTATTGAGCTCATTGCTCAGAGCAGCACCGCCAAACATATGGTTATCGATATTTATTTCAGCGCGTATAAAGGTATGGCATTTATTAAGTAAACTTTTTACAATGCGCCAAGACTTTCGAGGATCATAGCAAATGTCAGCAAATTTGTTGACATAATAGCGAATGCTTCCTTTAAATCGGTACCCTACTTGTTGCGTTTTTTTTTGTAATCCGCGAACAACCCTTTATCTCTGCATGATAAAAATTTGTAAGAAAGAGCATTTCGAGCTTTTATTCTTTGCAGTAGCTCGCAAGTGATCCAAGGTTTCCTGGATCTTTTACTTTTCTTTACTGTTAGAAGGGGGAATACGATATCATATAATTCTATTATTTTTTTCTAGGAATCGTTCGTACAAGTCATTGGGGTTTTGGAGTGCTAAAAGTTCGTGCCAGTCTACAGCGGCTACAAGAGATCGGAACTGTTCAATACTTTTCTTTGTTACCATTCGAGTAGTGCGTGCAGTATTTGTGCATCGACAATCTGTACACCGCCCTCTTGGTACAAAACAGAAAATAGATAAATGGTCGCTGATGCCACTGGCAAGGACACCAGCCATTGTTTTTTCGTGATCGCAACTTAACAAACAGAGGTCTATTAATGACTAAATATTGACAGTGACACGGGTTGGGGCATTGATAACATTGGAGAAGCCATAACAAGACAGAATATCAACGAAGGTGCCAGATGCATGTGAGGGGCGAAACAAGTTAATGTTAAAAATCACCCATAATTGTAACAAGAAGTCCTAGTACAGAAAGTTTTTCTAGCATTAATTCAAGAATCCTGAAGAATTCTTCGTAAGAACATGACAGCGGTCTGCAAACGACGCCACACATGAATGCCCTGGATTTGAAAAAAGCGATTCAATGTTCCGGTTCAAAACTGTGTAGTCAGATGCAACTTCATAACAAAGGCCTTGCTTAATATAAATTCCAACACCACCGCCTTTTTTAGCTTTTCAGCACAAAGCTTCACATCTATAACCATCAAAATGCACTATATCATCAGAATCTCTGAACCAGGATTCTGAAAAACCCAAAACATCAAACTCATGCTCTAACGAAAATAAAAAATTGCAAACCTCTTCATCCTTGTTACGCAAACTGTGCGCATTTAGGTGGTAAAAGGAAAAATACTTGGACTGCTTTTTTAATGTTTAAGAAATGCTGCGAAAGAATTCTATGTCATGATAGAGAAGACCAGCATCAGGACCTGCCATTCTGCTGAAAAACCGGCCACAGCAGTAAACGCTCGACGCTTATCAGTACATTTTTTCCAGATCGGGTTCATCGTAGATCCGAAGAACCTTATCGCCTTCTGCCCTACGAGCGAAAATGCGCCCGTCTTTCTGCCACACGAAGGCAAAGTCAAGTTCGGTTCCTTTTGAGCGGGCTAGCCAAAGTAACCGTTTGTTTTCTGCGGTTAAGTTGTCCAGAAGCTTCACATCCGAGTCCTTTGTCATGACAGCATTATGACATTTCATCCATTTCTGTTTTAGAGATGCCAGACGAAATCTAGCAATAATCAATGATTCCTTCTCAACTTTCGCTGGCAAGCGATGCAGGGCTTCAAGATCCGAGTCCTCTAGGTTTGGGAGTTGTAGCGACGCAGCTAGGCTATTCATTACCTCGAGAAGGTTGTCATGCTGTTCCTTAACGATTCCATGCACTTCCATGTTCTGTCTGCGGCTGTACTGCTCTAATTCATTCATCGTATTTGCCTGCTTGCTGGGGATTTTCCAGTTTCAATGTTTTCTACCATTTTCTTCAGGGCAGCCATGCCGTTCTTTTGTTTCTCAAGATTTTCTAGTACGGTATCATACTGGTTGGAAACCAGCTTAATTGAGCTTTCAATTCCATCAACTTTCGCAACAAGTTCACTGAGTGCGTCGACCTTTTCCGCAAGAGGAAGAAGCAGAGAAAGTTTGTCATTTCGATCCTTTAGCTGGTGCTCAATGTTAGCATTTTCAGCTGGCGAAAGAGCAACTGGGCCAATTTTCTTTTTCACGGAATCGCAAGTTGGGCATTTTCATGGCGACTTAATAGAGTCACCCTTGTTTCGAAAGCTCGACGCAGACACACCCGAACATTTTCCAAGGGGATAAGGATAGTTACATGTGGAGCATACTAACCACTTTTCATCGTCATTCACATCCTCATGGCAGGCTAAACATTCCGACATGATTCTCAAATGAGGGTTGACTGAAGAAGACAGCAGGAACCAAAACAGCAGCGGCAGCAGCAGCGGTGCAACACGAAGTTTAGAGGAGGTATTCTAAAAAACATCAACCTGCAAGAGTGTTGCGTGGCAGTTAGCGTAGATCCGCAGTGTGCTGCCTGCCGCCGCTGCTGTGTGCAAATGTCCTGACTCCATCATTACCGTCATGATAATTTTGGCTACTGTAGAGATGTGGTTGTGTCTGTGGGGAGTTTTTCGTCTATTCTAACTCTCTTTTTTATACTAGTAATGACGTTGCCGTCCTAATTTTTGACAATGACTGATTTCCTATTCACACTACTAATGCAACCTCGTTTCTTTATAGCATGCTAGATTTTTAGCATTTTACACTTTGTCGTCCTGAGTATTCCTCTGTGTATGTGTGCCCAAGTTCCCGACAGAATATTATTTTCAAGCTCTCTTGCTTGCTCGCAGTCGCGTGCACCTCTCTGCTCTCGTCCTCATCCTCCCAACAGCAGCTGTGCACTGGTGGCGATGTCGGAGGGATGCCCAGACGAATCCTTTCAACTTCGAAAGCAGCTTAGTCTCTTGTGAAAGAGGGACACTTAAGCCGATGTTTTATGCATTAGTGACTTACTACATAATCTCCTCCACAAAGATGCGTGCAACGCCGATCACACGACGTTTGTTTACGGCAACGATGAAATACGGGCACGCCCCTTCGCTTGCCTTTCCATAAAAAATTGTTTACGCAATCTGTAGATTGTCCATAGCCTTCAGTCAATAAAGTCTAGATTTTCTATCGGCAAATTTTATGGGGTAGTCTGCAGAGAAAATAATACTGTAGACAGTATATATACAGTCTATAGATTTATGGTCATACATATTTAGCAGACATATGTCGGTAGACAAGTCTGTATAATATGAACATACAAAATGAATGACCTACATGATGACAACTGAGTGTATAATAAGTCTACAGGCCATTTATATAAGGTTCGGAATGTGCTCATCTGTATATTACGCGTCAGAGCCGGACCCAAGACTGGACCATCTTCTCAGGAAAACGAATCAAGGGAAGCGACAAAGTGGTGGCCTGTTGGGCCGGCCTCGGCCGCCACCTTCGAATAGCTGCACTCACATGGACTACGTAAACGAACCCGATTTAAGGGGCCCTTTGACCCTGGGTGGGCCTAATGACTCTTGCCCGCGGCTACATCATGTTGTGAATCTTTAGAAAGTGTTGTGACCTGGAAAACATTTCCGGCGTTTTCATAGGGCTCCACTCACCGCTCATTACCCCTTTCGTCCTGAATGCGTAAAATGTAAATTTTAGTGAGCTTGCACAATAACCCTCAATCTCAGATGTCGCCGATGATTGTTTTTTTGAAGCCTCTTCGAAGCCTTGTTTTAAGCCAGCATCGCCAGCTACATTGCGACTTTCTGCTTGCGATGACAGCTCGTACAAATCAAGTATGATGGTAAGGCCCCGCACATGACGTTATCAGCGTCAACCGAGGAGACGGCCCCACATCCGGAAAGAGTCAGCAATGGTTCGTTTGAATCTATGCAGTCGCTCGGATGCAAACAGTGCGCTAATATTGTGCGAAAATAACAGTTACCGTTTAGGCAGATGTACAAGGTGCAACTATCACGACAGCGAATCGTTCAAAGCCATGTCAGGCAGGGCTCTTGATTCTGCCGTGCAACTATTGAGATATACTCTGGTAGCGAGTGAGCTTGGCCAAGCAGTGTTCATGGCCGCAGCCGTAAATTGTGAGCCCGTTTGTTCACGAGCTGAAGGCGGTATCCTCAGAGGTGTGGTGATAGGCACGGGATGGGACGACCCCGCAGAAAATATTTACTGAGTGAGCAGTAAATGCCTTTTTCGCCATAAAGGCTATGTTTGCGTGCCCTTGTGAATCCTCCCCCTTCCACAGAGCCTCCAGATCCAGAATGTGCCTCCTCCACGGCACCATATCGTGCGTGTATATTCGGGTAGAGGTAGGCGTACCCACTTACACCCTTCGCAGGCCGTACATCCACAGCTCAGCCACCCACGCACGTTCGCATTCCGGAAGCATCCACCAAACATTCACCAACCTCCACCATCGAGAAGCCTCCCCCTAGCAGAAGCCCAACGCGAAAGCAAATTCAAAGACGCAATGGGAAGCCGATGAACGTAAAGGCGAAATGTAAATCAAATATTATTAACGCAGATTTGTCGCATCGCATTTGCCTCGCGCCGAGCTATGATTTCGAGTCAATGAAGAGCAACGCAGTTTCAATTAAGGGAAATTGCAGTGTGCCTGTTCTTCTATTTTTTCCCCAAAATACAGTAAAATGGTTCGAAAGAGCAAGTATCTCTGAAATGCTGTGAAAGTTTATGGGTACGATAAGAATTATTGATATCATTTTTTCTGACCATAAAACGTTGAGGCGACAAAACCGGATTCGTTCATTAAATTCTTCATGGAAAAACATTGTCTTGGAAACTGAGAAATTAGTTGGAAACATATAGACTGGGAAGGTAATGTCAGTTATCTTAAGCGAAACGAGGACCTACACCAATTATAACTCTGCATGATGCACTGTTAAAGTGAGGTGTATGAAAGTCCTGCACAACTTAGCGGCTGCCAGTCACGGGTCGCACAGGTAAGCATTTTATATCAAAATATTTATCAGTACGGTGAATAGAAAACTGTATTTGATGACGAAGACTAATAATATCATATGTGTGCAATTTAATTGCTCAAAACGCTTCCTTAAGCTCTACTAAAAGAGTAAGTGTAAGCTGAGAATTTCATTGAATGTATGAGAAAACTTTGACACGCCGACCTTGCATTTGCTATATGCACAGGTGTCCTGAATATCACTCTATTACTGTCATAGTGGTGCACTTTCATTACACAAAATTCTTCGTTAAGCTCTCTGCTGAAAGAGTAAGTGTAAGGTGAGCATTTCAATGATTTTGTGAGAAACCCGTGAGAGCCCGACCTTGGATTTGGTATGCGCGCCGCTGCCTAACAATATAACTCAAATACTGTCATAGTTGTGCGCATTCCTTACACAAAATTCTTGCTTAAGCTGTCTGCTGAACGAGTAATTGTAAGGTGAGCCTTTCAATGAATTTGTGAGAAAACTGTGACAGCCCGACCTTGGATTTGGTATGTGCACAGCTGTCTTCAATATCACTCTATTACTGTCATACAACTTTAGTTGTGCACTTTTATTGCGCAAAATTCTTCCGTAAACTTTCTGCACGACGAGGAAGTGTAAGGTTAGCATTTAAATGACATTGTGAGAAAACCGTGACAGCCTGAACTTGGATTTGGTATGTGAAAAGCTTTCTCCAATATCACCCTAACACTGTCATAGATGTGCACTTTCATTACACAAAATTCTTCGCTAAGCCCTCTGCTGAAAGATTAAGCGTAAGATGAGCATTTCAATGACTTTTTGAGAAAACCTTAACAGCTTGACCTTGGCTTTGGATTGGGCACAGCTGTCTCCAATATCACTCTATTACTGTCATAGTTCTGCTCTTTCATTACACGAAATTTTCTTTATGCTCTCTGCTGAAAGAGTAAGTTTACGGTGAGCATTTCGATGAATTTGTGAGGAAACCGTGAAAGCCCGACCTGGCATTTGGTATGTGCACAGCTGCCTCCCATAGCACTTTATTACAGACTTAGTTGTGCACTTTCATTACACAGAATTCTTCCTTAAACTCTCTGCTGAAAAGAGTAAGTATAAGGAGAGCATTTAAAGGAATTTGTGAGAAAACCATCAGAGCTTGACCTTCGGTTTGCTATGTGCACAGCTGTCTCGAATGTCACTATACCTTCTTCATGGTATGGAACGATGGCAAAAGTAGGAAATTCAGGAAGAAAGCGAGGAAACCACGCATTCCACAAGACCGTTAAGGAGTGTCATTACATACATTTCAAACTTAAATTCATGCTTGGATTTAAATATAACTCTTATATGACAATGAATGCAATTTCGTCACCTCGATGACATGCAGCCTTACTTACTCTGAGCCTGGAACCCACTCTCCGTCGAATAGTATGAATCCCCCTCTCCCAAGGCGCACCCACTGTGAGAAGGAGAAATTCGGTTTGTACTCGGGGATGCCCACAGCCTGCATGTGAACGCATGCGCAAGTGTCACACTGGTGAGCTTGTTCTATTTGCGGCAAAAGATTTCTCTTGTATGCAACCATGAAGTAGATGAAGTTTTGAGAACACTGAAACAATTTGGCGTTCTGAATGCACGGATTTCTATGCAACAAGAGCAAAAAGTGGCAAAACGTTGCATGCATGGGCAGGGGCTGCTTCTTAGTCACAATAATCGCGATGTCATAGAGGCCCCACTACAGTGCCAAACTTTAGGACCTCTTTTTGTAACCTTCTTTATAAACATAACATTTGTAATTATTTATGAATAAACTTTGAAACTCCGGTTTCATATACATTTTATTGGCTCCTCGTAAGCTTGAGCTAAATATTCCTTCAGCATATTTTATTTGCATAAAGATTCGCAGCAGCTTTCAGCGCATCAGATTTACATGAGCAAGACAAGCGTTTGCTGATTCTTTCTTGCCTAGTTAATAAGAACTTAAGTGGACGGCTTTGATTTTAACTGCAAAAGACCTTTCACCGTTTTTTCCACGGTTAATTTATGCGGAACCCACCAGGCTCAAGTTAATTAATGAAAAAATTGTTTTGTGAGAAGGAACGGTGCAGTAACTGTTTCACTTCTCGGTGGAAACGTCAACCTAGCCGTGATGGAAGCAAATAATGAGCCAGTGAAAGAAGGAAAAGAAAAGCAGACGTGGTAGTAGAGGACTCTTTTACGTGCAGCGACATCGAACAGCATCATATTCCTCGCCAAGAGCCAGACTACGCCCACTGCAGGGCTACGGCTTCTCCGATATCTCTCCTTGCTCCTTGGATGGATGCGACAATAGAAGCTAATTTAGGCAGTTTTTTTCAGCACCTGACTCTTTCTGGAACCGTTTCTTTAAAAAGAATTAAGCAAAAGTTTAATACGGCTAAACCTAAGTAGAGAAAGTGAACGCTTAAGGTTATGCGCAGTTATACTTGGCTAAGCTCGGTCTTGCTTTAATGATTTTCATGTCACTTAGTCAAGCCAGGTCGCTTAATCAGGTATACAGCCTGCCGCCTATTCCAAATTTGTCTCGCAGTCACTTCGCGGGGCGTCTATACTGCCTAATCCACGGCAACTGCTCCCGTTTTATGGCGGCACGCTCCTTTTATACTAACCGAACAGTCTTTAGCGATTGCAAGGCTATGACTCAAGCGCTGCAAGAAGAAAGAGCGCGGCGACGACGGCAGCATGGTGCAGCTGGAGCATAGTGACGTCATGACGGTCACGCTATGATGAAACACACGCCGAACAAGCTACGGAAGGGAGCAGTAAAGCTTCCGCTTTAAAACAAACCTCACTCGAAACTGTGTCCTCATACGAGAGAAAGAAGTGGGCCACGTTATGTCGAAGTGACCATTCAGGGCACATTCATTGTGTGGGACAGGATATGTCGCAGCATCTACTTCGGGCGAGTTCCCAGCGGCATTGAAAAGGACCAAAGCAAGCGCCAGAAAGTGGAACATTGCCCATATTGCAGCTTTGGTATTTGGTGCGGACTTTCTTCTGAAAGTTTAATGGCGCAAGAGAACGAACACAGGATGACACAGAGACAGAAAGGCGCCCTTTCTGTCTCTGTGTCTTCCTGTGTTCGTTCCCTTGCGCCATTCAACTTTATGATGAACCAACTAGCTCAACAGCAAGTACTTCCGCGACTTTCTTCAGCTTTGTAGAGCACCACTTGAACAGCAGACAATTTCTAGTGAACATGCAGTGGTGGTCATTTCCGAAAAATCGAAGTTCGTCAGGAAATCCATTAGGCGTCCATTTTTTTCACCTTTCTTGTTGCGGTGCACATTCAGGGTTGCCTTCGACTTTCGTAAGGTGTTTTTCGCAATGAGCTGGCGGCTAAACATCAGGCGGAACTGCAGATAGCCCACAGCCCCCAAGCAGCTAATTTGAATGAAAGCATCCGCCACCGCTGCGTTCAATATAAAGTAAAAAATGCGACTCCACCAGCGCTTTGAGCGGCGGCCTGCGGGGTAGGCATTTCTTTTCTGGTCAAATTTATCAAAACCACCCATCAATGTGTTGTACTCGTTCACAACACAGAGGCATACCGCTGCGTTTTCTTTCAGTTTTGAAAGGTTCGCTCAACTTGCACAATGTTTTCTGGGTCATATGTACATTACAGGTGTCTCGCCATAGGTATCTGACCATATCACCCTTTGTCTTAGAATGGTAGACCCTCATTTAAGGTATCTGTCTGCTTTGGCTTTTGGGCGGTAGATCTCTCTTGTTCATGCGAAATCTCCCACAAGCAAGGATAGCCTTCTCCCGCAGCTCTTGAAGCGGCTTGGTAAAGCTGAAGAAATTATAAAAAAATACAGCCGTGAGCCAGCAGGGACGGCACCGTCGGCCAGAGTCAGGACAGCGTTGGTGCAGGTCCTGTCTTCTGGCTTCTGTGCAATCTTTCGTTCAGAGAGCAGGAACCTCAGGAGATAGCCGGTCTCAGGATCCGTGAGAGACCGCACTTTGTATCCCATTTTGATTTTAGGTATCCCCTTTTGATTTTTGCTTCATGTTTGAGCGGCCTTTGAAAAGATTGATACTCTAATGGACTTCCAAGTAAATGGACGGCACGTAGTGGGCTTAGAAATTCTCGTTCATTATCCGTATCAGTGGGCGAACTTTGTACAAGCGAGCCAAATACTGTGTGCCATAATCGGGCATACGGTCATTGTCATTTAGGTGGAGACACTTTATGGTAACCTGAAACCATTCGCAGGTCATGTCCTGCTGATTTCTGTCACATTAAATAGGCTCTCTGAGCAGCAATATCTGCGCGTGATGTACGCAGTTGGCCCTCATCAAGCGGGACACCAATGTAAGAACGAAGCTCCAAGAATCTGAGTGCTGTATACAAGTTGGTCTCATCTGTAGCAGCAGTAGCCGCCTTACGCAGCACGAGCGGCACCAGCTTCCGAAGATGATGCAGTTCAACACGAGGCGGGATCAGCTGAGGCAATAGCGTAGTATTTTGCGTGAAGTTGTGGCAGCCTTTCGCACTTTGAGCGCTCACTTTTCTACACAGTATCTATCTGCTGTACCCAGGAAAAAACTGTACAAAGATTTGCTAGATATATTTATACCTGCTCCCTTATACCGTTCCTTTTGCTGCGGAGGCCCAGGCAAAGATGTGTTAAAGCGAGTTAAGAAGATGCCGGTAAGACCGACTGTCAAATCCTTTTTCTTTAAACTTCATACCGGTACCCTTCCGGTGAAAACATGGCTAAACGATAAAGGCATTTTTGTGCCCTGGACCACCGACTGCATACTCTGCAAAAAACCCGAGACCATCGAACATGTGTTTATCGACTGCTGGGACCCGGTTTTCCACTGGGACATCTTGCAAAGAACATTGAAGAAAGAACTACCTGTAACTCCTTATGGCATCCGGTTTCTACCTATAGAAAGTGAGGAGGTTCCTTACGACATGTTTATGCTACTGGGCCTCCACAGCATCTGGAAAACGAGAATGGCGGCCAGGCACGCCGACGCAAATGTGCGACCAGTGAGAGAAAACTTTATAGAAAGTGCAGTTTTCCTGAGAGATGTTCTCCGCAGTCAACCCCAGCCGCCGGACTGGGTGGCAGTTATGGATGAACTGATTAACATGAAAAAGTTTTAACCCATTGTCTCGGCCAAAGTGTGGCTAGAGATTTTTATGTATTGTTTACCGGTAATAAAGAAGAAAAAAAGAGGCAATAGCATAGTGCTCTTGTGCAGTGACTAGCGGAGCTGATCTGCTTGCGCTGCCATGGGGTCAAAACCCAGTCGCGGCAATATTTTTTTTTATTTATGCACCCTCAAATTCGGGGACGCCGCAAGCTTCTTGGTTGGGTTTCACACCGTGAGGTAGCGCTTTCACGCTAAAACAAAGTGTTCGTAGCGAGAAATGATGCCAGCCATCCGCTCGCCGCGAACTTCACCTGTGTCAACAGCTGATACCTTCTAAGACACTGCTCGCTATGTAAATGCCGAAGTATTATTACACGAAACGTAGAAATCAGGCGAAGTGAATGCGCGCAACTACAGGTGTGGCAGGGCATGGCCGCATGATACGGCTGCAAAGCAAATAATCGACATTTTAGGTGAACACATTGCCCGTCCAAGAAGGATGCTAGTTACAGATTCAACATAATAATTTGTAGAATATAGCCGCAGTGGTGTTCTACATGAGAGTGTTTGGAGCATTGCTTCATATAAAACTTCCTTAAGAAGAAAATATTGAACTAATTTTAAATACGCTGCCATTATGAGTGATTTGAGCGCCGATACTTCAGAACAGGATAGAAGGAACGCAAGATTACAGTTCTTTCACAGGAGGAGGATTTTTTGGTGATGGCGAACAATTTTACGCGAAAAAAAGGAACATGTGATGAGTGACAGGGATAAACCACACAGAAGATACATTAAGTAAAAACAAACAAGCTGGCCAGAAATCTGAAGTTCATTAAAACGTCCGTTATAAGTATCAAATTCAGTGTTTTCGGGAATATTGTTTGCCACAGAAAATAAATTTACGCTGGTGCAGGCTAAGTTCATTTAAGGGAAAATAGCAACTTTGACCCTTTTAACAGACTTGAATTTTCAGAGTTTAGACGAAAATGTCTGCAATGATAAAATGACACAACTTCATATGCGTTTTGCGGGAAAATCTCATAAGAGTGATACGTGATTTCATGCCTTTGGTCACTGTAGCTGCAACTTGCGAAGTTGCTGTCTCTTAAATTGGGACGAGTTTTCAAGAACAAAAAGAAAGGTTTCCAGGTGCTGGCCACCTTAATCACGTAGTAACAGAAACTTGTGAACAAGTGATGAAGGGGAGTATAGGCTGGTTCAAGGAAAAAAAAAATAAAACCCAGTAACCTAGTCTTGATTTCTTTCAAATAATGAACATGGTGGGCAATTTTGGGTTAAATACGGATTTTAATCCCCACAGAAAGGTTCCAGTGTGTGTGGCATGCTCTCTATGCGCTGTGATCTAAAGGTCCGGAACGCAACCTGTAATTGGGGTGTCAGACGCGTTTCATTTTTCCTAAGAACGATGTGGCATACCAGCTTCATTTGTAATGAGGAAAATATGCGCTGGGAAAAAAAGAGCAGCGTTAACATGCGCTTCAAGGAAGAAAAACTCACTGAAAAGCTCTGTTTAGTGACACCTTTGAGCACATTGTAAGATTTGTCGAAAGCGTTCGTCCATGTTTGCAAGGAACGTCCATTCTGCCACGACATCGGAGCCAGGTTGAAAGAAAAATTATCCAAGCACTCAACATAATTTTAAAAAAAACGACCCTTTCATCAGTAGGCTAGCGGTCTCTCTAAGGTAAGACATGAGGCGTTCAGGTAGCACTAGTGATGACATTAGGGCGGGCTTGTTTGTGTTCCTTAATGTGTTTGGTTTATGGCCTTTACTCTGCACTCATCACACGTTCCACTGTGTGTGTAAAAAATCGTTCACTGTGACAATAATCGTTAAGTTGCGCAATAGCTGTACTTTTGCGATTCTTCCTCCCGCGTTCCCGTTCATGGCGCTGAAATTACTTAAAATAACCAAGTTTTCGTGACTCAACTGGAGCTTTGTTGCCCATAAATTTTTTTCTTCCGCATCTCGAGCGCGGTTCTACTCGTGTCAGCTGAACTACAAAAAAAACATTGCAGTCAAGTGCAAGCTTCTAAATACCGGCATGCGCTTTACAACCGTAGCAAGAGCGTATGTCAGGTTTGCAGTGCGTGTGGAAGATTAGCTGTGTCTTGATGTGTTAGGGTATGATTTTTTTTTTCGTATCGAGTGGACATGATTTGATTGACAGCTATAGCATGACATATTTCGCGGACAGACAACGATAAGCCATTAAAGGCTT
>JARKHS020005337.1:0-30995 GCA_030143305.2 Amblyomma americanum | reverse complement strand
GACCGTACTCTGTGCGTGAGAATGGTATTTGCCATGGGGGTTGGTGTCTATATGGGTACACGTAATGGGAGCGTTTGAGGTTGGCATTTGGTAAAAATGAGTTCAGTTTTCCATGGACTGCACTTTTATAGCATCTTAGTAGTTTATTATTATACACGTCTGCCACTTTAAGAATTTTAAGTGTCTGAAAAGATACTTTTTTTTCCACATGTCCGTTGGCCATTACTTGCAGGGTTCACAGGGCACACACTGATAGTTCACAACCTTTCACTCAGTCCTGAGTCCTTCAAGAACTTGAAAAGTGCCTTCAAAGCTGTCCTCTGCGATGAAGGCTTACTCGAAGGACCCAGAATCTTGGCTTCAGTAACGGGCCGAGGATCTAAGCGGCGGAGTGTTGCAGCCAGGAGGGCACGCTCAAGCTGAAACCGTGGGCAGTTACAAAGAAGGTGTTCTATAGTTGCGTCGCACCCACAGATCTCGCATGCAGGAGAGTTTGCAATTGCGATTAAGTGGGAGCAGGCATTTGTAAACGCCACTCCCAGCCACAGGCGACACAACAGCGTAGCATCGCAGCGGGAGAGGCCGGACGGAGGACTGAGTTGGAGAAAAGGGTCCAGGCGGTGCAGACGGCATATGGAGTTGCTAGTAGAGGACCACGACGCTAAAAGCTCTCTTCGGCCAAACATTCGCAGATGTCTTGCTGCGTCGGCTCTTGTCAAGGTATCTGGACAACGTTGGCACAAGCTTGCGGTAAAGTCATCGCCTAAAAAGCAATGCGGACGCCCTGATAAAACAGCAGTGATTGGCAGGCCGTCATCGCCAACGATCATCGCTGCCACTACGAGAGTCTTCATTTGCGTCAGCGGGACTCAGTCAAGGCGTTCTAACGCAATCCATAGAGACTGTCGTTCGGCACTGCATAAAGGGGGTGCACAGAGAATGTGTACAATTTTAATTTCCTCGAAATTTTACGAGAAAAGCGCGGTCATGTGCACGAGTTTTGAAGGCACTGAGTCGCCTCTCGAAATTGGTATCAACACACAATCGCCGTCGTGGGAGGTGATCCTCGTGGCCTCTTCCGCACGGTGATTGCTTGCTATGCCGCTGTATCCTGGGAGCCTCTTTCGCGTATATTGTTGATGGCAAAGTGATGTATCTCTTGAATTTCAGCAAGCGCTTGTTCATGGGATAAACTGCGAAAAGCATCCACTAAGCCAGTTGAAACAGAAAACGACTGGGGCGTTTTTGTTTCATGTACTCAAAGGACAGTGTGAATATTACGGTGTTAGTTGATGCGTCCAGCGAATTTATTGGCTAGTTCACATCTTGCATTCAGCACTGTGCTGCCCACGTATATTACATGCATGCTGAGACGAAACAAAACGTTTAAAGCGGAGACAGGAGGTTCCAAACAGCGAACCAATTTACTGCTACGGTAAAGAGGGGCAGGTTTCGTTACAACACAGCTAAATATTGTCACGTAGTGGTGATGGTAGTGGAAGGAGCGATGAAGACGGACAAAAAGTCTTCTAAAAGAAACTGTTTATTGGGCTGACTTGCGCCCACAATGGACTGAATCACTCGGCGGCGGCGAAGCGACAAGCGTGCTCGGCGGTCGTCGAATAGAATGCTCGCCGCTGTCGGCAGTGCTCAATTTAAAGCTTACAGCGAACTTTCGAGATAAAGCGTGCAAAGTTAGTAGAACTTTCCGGAACAACGTAGGATCAGCTCTGCCTGGCTGCGATCAATCGAGATAAATCTAGCCGCGTCTTGCGTCGCGATCAAAGCGATAAAGTGGTGTGGAGGCAGATTTGAAGAACGAACAAACATTGGGAATATTCAAGGCAATATTGTATTACAGTAGACGAACATTAAAAAAAGTAGAAACTTTTCTTGGGTGAGCAGCATGAATTTGCGACTGGAACAATAGTAGCTGTTGGTACAACAATTTCTTCAGCTACCTACCCTGAACTTTAGAAATCAACATTATTCACATCCACACTCACATCGGATAGTTTTCGGCAGTTGAAAATACGTGTTCTATTATAGCAACATTTTTACCAGGAAGTGCTTAGTTACATCCGTATGCTTCTGAATAGTATTTAATTCCTCTCCATCATTACCGCCAGTGACGACAAAAACGCAAGTAGTTGGTACATTATTTTCCCGCTGAGAACAAAGAAGTAATTTTGGCGATATATTTAGCCGTCGCATATCCATGTGCTGTAGAACAAAAACAATCCTGATGGCGGAAATCAAGCAAGAGAAGAACTTCATTTTGTTAAAACATTTGACGAGTCTTCAGGTGCACAGTTACAAAGTGCCATTCGGCAACACGTCTTATCACGAGGAGCATTGCATTTTTGATTTTCATGCCCAAAATCAAATTTAACCCTAAGCATAAATTCTAACACACTGCCGATGAGGTGGAATAAGGCAAACATAACAAGTTTCAGTCTAAGCTTAGTTTTATGATAAACGGATATCTCACATGCATCAGGCGAAGAAGTGAATTCATCAAAAATATTTGGCCAGGAGTAGAGACATGTCTTGACGTGCGCAAGCTGAAGTATTATCTCCGGACGTATTTTCCTAATCTATATTACCGCTTCTCAGTGCGCGAGCCAATGCGCGGCATTCGAAGAAGAGGATTTCACTCGTCGTGTACGCCTCACATTGATGCGACTTGACAGGCATCGCTGAGCTCTCACCCCATGGGCGCAATTTTTCAATTTCTCGAGAAACCTCCAAATTTTGTCTCAGCCGCGGCACCATCTATAATCGCGCTTTTAAAATTCCAAGACATATATATTGCTATTGCTAACGGCCGACTACAGTTCTGTAATTGCAAGCATCGTTCTCACTCTAGTAATCAAATCAATATTTGATGCTAGTTTTCAAGCTTCGTAGTAAAGATAACTCAGTGGGTCCTGGTGTGCGCCAGCACTGGTAATTGTGCCGCGAATTTTCCTAGTGTTTGTCCTTTTGCTTTGCTTTGTTTGTGATGGAAGACGTGACCAGATTTATCTCGATTGATCGCATCCAGGCGGAGCAGACTCTACGTTGTTCCATAATGTTGTGGTAACTTTGCACGCCGCTTCTTGAAAGTCCGCCATCAGCTTTAAATTGAGCACGGCTGATAGCGGCGGCCATTCTGTTGGGCGACCGCCGAGCACGCTTGTTACTTTCGCCGCCGTCGAGTCATTCATTTCAATGTGGGCGCAGGTCTGGCCTATAATCGGTTTCTTTTGGAAGCCTTCTTTCGCTTTTTTCCTCACTGTCTTGTACTGCCGTCACCACTAGGTGCCATCTGGCGGAGGTACTGGCTGCTGTGGATCTGCAACCCTCCTGAAGATGGACGGCAACACTGCATCATCACCGCACGTTCTTCAGCAGCCACGTGATCCTCCTGTATCCAGTGGTCTACGCTGGGAAGACCCCGAGGAATTGCTGGACCAGTTATAGCGTGTGGCGACATTCAACGCATGGGATAACTAAGAAAATCTTCGGTACGTCTTTTTCCTCCTGAATGGCCGAGATAAAACCTGCTACGGGAATTGCGAGGCTTCCCTGCGAACTTAGAAGGAATTCATGAAAGAACTGGTGAATACATTCACAGGCATCGTTCGCATAGAAAAGGGAGAATTACTCCTCAAGACGCGCATCCAACTCCCAAATGAGAGCGTCCTTGTTTCGTTATGTTGCTGAAGCGGTGGAAATGGGCGAAGAAACGAATTGCGCCGTCTTTTATCTCCCATCAAAACAACCGATGCAGCTCAGGTGCTTTTCGATGGCTTGATAACGTCGTCGGGAAGCATTGCTGCCACTTGGTCCAGGATGGGTCGTCGTTCTCGCGGCAACTCACGGTAGGGTTTATGGCGGAGAGGTCGGTCGTGGTGGTCGGTTAAAATGCGATGCTTGGCAATCGGCGTTTGTCACACCTTCGGCCATGATGAGAAGCAATCGCTGTAGCTTCGAAGCACATTGCGGATCCACTGACAATAGCTTAGCAATTCTTCTAATAGAAGTAGCGGGCTATGAGTTGTCAAATGATTTAGTGAGATTAATAGGACCGACAAAACTTGTCCAGTGCAAAACGGCGGGCACGTAGGGGGCTGTCGTACTATACTATACCCAGCCGGGATTGCGCAGTGGCTTCGGCGTTCGGCTACTGATCCCAAGGTCGTGGGATTGAGCCCTGCCGTGGAGGCCATATTTCCATGCAGGCGAAATAAAAAAGACCTGTCTGCTGTACAATCTCAGCGCACGTTAAATAGCCAGGGGTGATCAAATTACCCCGGAAACTCCATCTAGAGCGTCCCCATAAACCATATATCGGTTCTGGACGTCAAATCTAATTCACGAATGGCATTGCAAACTGTGAACACTTTCGAATCCATTTATCATCCAACAGAAGTCTTAAAAAATATTTAGAAGAAATATCATAAATTTTAAACCATTCTAAACAGCTAGATATCAGAAAAATTCTTATTGATTCCTTTAAAACAGTAGGAGGTCCGCCCATCACACGCGATATAGTTGACTCGGACGTTTAAACAGCGGCCCTCAAAAGAAAAGTGTACAACAGCTGTATCTTACCGGTACTCACGTATGAGGCAGAAACGTGGAGGCTAACGAAAAGGGTTCAGCTTAAGTTAAGGACAACGCAGTGAGTTATGGAAAGAAAAGTGATAGGTATGACGCTAAAAGACCGAAATCAGGCAGCGCGGGCGAGGAAACAAACACGTGCTAATGTCATCTATAGTTGAAATCAACAGAAGAAATCGGCATGGGGAGGGGGAGGGGGGGGGGCATTGTAATCCACAGGAAAGATAACCGCTGGTCCTTAAGGGTAACGGAGTGGATTTCGATCGAAGGCAAGCGTAGCAGGGAGCGGCGGAAGGTTATGTGCGTGGATGAGATTATGAAGCTTGCAGTATTAGGGTGGGTGCAGCTGGAAAAGGACACGGTTAATTGCAGAGACATGGAAGAAGCATTTGCCCTGCAGTGTTTGCAGTCAGGCTGATGATGATAATGATGATGATGATGATGATGACATTGGTCTATTTAGAGTCGGGGACAAAAGTTTGAAGACCGCGTGCTCCGTAAACGAAGCATATAGTTTTGTACTAATACCCGGATAGAGCTCGCACTTAAGCAAATGAAAAAAAAACTGTTTTGTTTCGCCTCCAGTAGGGTTGCCTCTAGTAGGCGGGTAATATTAGAGCTATGGGCTCCACTTTCAGAGCCCGCGGTGCAGCGATTTTTTTCCCAGCTTGTACATACGCGTACGCGCTGAAAACACTTTGTCCCAGTCTGTACCTATGTCCACACGCGCTGAGAACTGTGTACGCCACCAAGAAGTCGCAAGGAAAGAACAGACGGTTGTTTGTCGTCCTCATCGGAGAGATAGGGCGCGAGTTTTACGACCTTTTTTTTTTAATTGTCGGGAATCATCTTCAGAGCCTCAAGGCAGAAGCTCACCTCGAATTTTTCTCCTGTAATTGATTAAACTGTGCTGCAGACCGTGAGCGCACGGAACGAGGTCGGGTTTTTGTTTCTCCGTCCTCCTGCATTCCTTTGAAATATGGCAGCTCCTTAACACGTGTCATAATGTTGATACATCACAGACTGGTGATGATGGCATGTGAATATCCATGGTTTCTAATTTTCTGCCTGTAATCTATCGCACAAAGCATCGATTCATGATTTTGTTTCACAAACTCGAGACACGATAACGGAATGGAGTTGTTCTGCAAACTTATAGTGTCCTGGACTGAATTTCTGCAACTCTTCGGACGATTTAAGAGCTGCGAAGAGACACATGCGAGGTTGTGATTTAGAATACTCCCCTCTGAGCAGAAACCATTTTTTATGCATTTAAATGGTCAAGCTGGGCAACACATGATCTTTAAAACTTACCAAAGGCAATACATATGAAAGAGCCAACATTCTGAGAAAAAAAAAACCCCTAAACTAACGTGCTCATGTTAGTTTTTTGTTCAAGCTTTCCAAATTCGTGTGGATTCATATGAACGCTCTTTAAAAATATATCCCTGAGGATGGGAAAAATACATGGCGCTTTTCATCTCTTGGTGTTTATGTAGGTCGATACCCTCGGGACCCGTCGACATTATAAGATGTTGGCGTCATATCAAACAAAGAAACAAGTATAAGTACAGTGTAAACATACAAGAAAAGTAAAAGTCATAACTATATAGAAAACTCTAAGGCGAAACGCGGAGCTTAACGGAATAATGGCGCAGATCAAGGACAGCAGGAGAGTACAAACACACACAATCGCCATAGAACATGAATAAGAACATGGATAAGATAAAAATTTACAAAAATGGTTAACGTTAAACAATAATGGTTCATAATAATAAAGTTGAAAGACCGCATTTCTGCGTGAAAAGTCACATTGAGAAGATTCTATAGGGTTAGAAGTGATTTCCGTTTGGAAGGACGAATACATACATCTATTTCCTTCAAACGCCACTCGTATCCGATGCAGCAAATGCCTTGCAATGAACCTGCATAAAAAATTTTAGCCACTCAGTGCCACTTGTGCACTGAGCAGACGCAGGCGCGTAATTAACATCTTCTGAAAGGTGGGTGCCAAAGTACTTTAATGTGAAGCATCTTACAAAGTAACACAGAAAGAGCGCAGTGAAAGAATGCAGTGCTAAGAGATAGCGACCTTTTTTTGCATTACATTTTAAGCCTAATCATGAAGCTGGAGGGAGTAATTAATATTTGCAAGACTTGAAATTGTCCCATGACTAGAGAATGAAACCCAACCATTTTTCGACCGAACGACTTGCGCATGGGTAAACTAAACTTCCATTGTTTTTGGGTGAGCACACCTGTTACCGGGGGAAACATCAGGGCAATATGCTTTGTGTTCTTACTTTGAGCGCATCTTGTTTTCTATAACTGTAGAGAGTTTGAGAACCAATTATCACAGCAGCGAATGTCAACCACGGCTTCCATTATGCATTTTTTTATTGCATTTGCCCTAAACCGCCACTCGTTCCCGTTGCTGCCAGATCAAGTGTGGAAAATTATTTTTGTTTTGTTTTGCAAGACATGCAAAAGGTTATCAATTACACACAACCAATACGTTGTTCGACAATGCGTTCAAATACGCAGCAGCGGCAAAAGAGCCCAGAATGTAAAGCAGAAAAGCAGAAGCAATCATGGACTTAAGTGCAGCTATATTCTTGCAGTTCAGGTTCTTGACATCTAAAAGGATTTTAGAGGCAGAATTTTAGATTTTGTAATCATTAAACAATGTGTGCATTGAGCCATTCTTTTTGATGCATCGCCATTATGACGCTCTTTCTTGGAGAAGAAAATCCAAAGAAACATAAACGGCATGCGCTGAATATGACACATCTTGTAAAACCACCTTCGCGTCCTTTAAATCTTCAAACAATGCATGCATTGAGCCATTCCTTTTGATACATCGCTTTATGTCGCTCTTGCTTGGAAAACAAAAGGAAGAGAAACACAAATAACATGCGTTGAATATGATAAATCTTGTAAAATGGCCTTCCCATCTTTAAAGTAAAAACATGTTGTTTTTACGAAGTTCTAAGAAAGTATGCTTGCTGTATGTCTCATGCTCAACCTCGCCATGCAATGCGGGCCTGGCGAGGCTGCACAGACGAAGATTTTAATGCAGGCCTTGCGAAAAATGGTGTAAAACAGATGCACACGTTGATTTTACAGCCGCAGTGAAGTGCCTCGTGGTAAACGGAGAATATTTTCTGACGCACCGACTATCAACACAGGCGCGAAAAGGTGCCCGTGTGCTGTGCGATGTCAGCGAAAGTTAAAGGTCCCCGGGTCGTCGAAATTATTCCGGAACACTGCACTTCGGCACCTCTTTCTTCCTTCCTTATTTCAGTCGCTCCTTTATCCCTTCCCTTACGGCGCGGTTAAGGTGTTCGCAGAGATATGAGACACATATTGCGCCAATTCCTGTCCCGAAAACTCAATTTTATTTTTCGTGCTACTGATCCGGAGTTCCCTGGTGCGAACCCGACCGCGGCGACTGCGTTTTTAGGGAGGCAAAACGCTAAGGCGCCCGTGTGCTGTGCGACCTGAGCGCACGTTAAAGACCCCCAGTAGGTCTAAAATATTCCGGAGCCTTCCACTTCAGCACATCTTTCTTCCTTTCTTCTTTCACTCCCTCCTTTAACCATTACCTTACGGCGCGGTTCAGGTGTCCACCTATATGTGAGACAGATAGTGCGCCATTTGCTTTCCTAAAAAAACAATTATTTTATTATTATAATTATTTTCATGACGCCTAAGCGCTCGCCAGTCTGTCCAGTAACCAAGCGTGCGCGCGCTAATGAACGACAGCGACACAAGCACCAAGACCATGCTAAAAGCTTTCCCGTTACCGCACTTCAGGTCATCAAAGTGCCCCCCTGAATTTTAACCCACCAGCACGAACGACCACTCCGCCATAGCCCCTACAATTTGTCGCCACGAGGACGACCAGCCATCCGGGACCAAGTGGAAGAAACGCTACCCGACAACGTCATCCAGCCATCGAAGAGCCCCTGAGGAGAACCGGTTGTTCTAATGGGAAATAAAGACGGCGCACTTATATTCTGCGCCCATTACCATCGCTTGAGCAACATAATGAAGCAGGGACGGTCTCCTTTGTTAGTTGCATGTGCGTCTCGAACAGTAATTCTGTCTTTCATTTGCAAACGATGCTTGTGAATGTTCCCACTAGTTCTTCGTTGAATTCATTCCAGGTTCTCAGGGAAGCCTTACGATTCTCGTACCAGGTTTTAGCTGGACCATTTAGGAGGAAAAAGACGTACTGTAGATTTTCTTGGTCGTCCCATGCGTTGAATGTTGCCACACGCAAAAACTGGTTAAACCATTCCTCCGGGTCTTCCTAGGGCAGACCACTGAATGCACGAGGATCACGTGGCTGCTGAAGAACGTGCGGGGATGATGCAGCGCTGCCCTCCATCTTCAGGGGTGTTGCAGGTTCACGACAGCCAGTACCTCCACCAGATGTCACCTAGTGGTGACGGCAGTCCAAGGCAGTCAGGAAAAAAGCGAAAGAAGGCTTCCAATAGAAACTGATTATTGGCCTGACCTGCGCCACATTGAAATGAATGACTCGGCAGCGGAGAAAGTAACAAGCGTGCTCCGCAGTCGACGAACAGAATGCCCGCCGCTATCAGCCGTGCTCAATTTAAAGCTGATAGCGGACTTTCATGAAGCGGCGTGTAAAGTTACCACAACATTATAGAACAACGTAGAATCGTTCCGCCTGGATGCGATCAATCGAGATAAATCTGGTCACGTCTTCCATCACAAACAAAGCAAACGAAATGAACAAACACTACAAAAATTTGCCACAGTATTAACCAGTGTTGGCGCATACCATGAAATCGCTGAGTGATCCTTACTACGAAGCTTGAAAACTAGCTTCAAATATAGATGTTATTATTAGAGTGAGGGCGGTGGTTGCAATTGCAGATTTGTAATCAGCAGTTTTGCAATAGCACTATATATGTTTTCGAATTTCGAAAACGCGATTATACTTGGCGCCACGGCTGAGACAAAATTTAGAGGTTTCTCGAGCGATTGAAAAATTGCGCCCATGGGGTGAGTGCTGAGCAATGCCTGTCAAGTTGCATCAATGTGAGGCGTACATGACAAGTGAAATCCACTTCCTCGTCTGCCGCGCATTGGCCCGCTCAGCGAGTGGCGGTAGTACACATTGGGAAAATGTGCCTCGAAATAACACTGCATCTTCTGCAGGTCAAGATATGTCTCTACTCCTGGCGAAAGATTTTTGATGAATTTTATTCTTCGCCAGATGCACGTGAGATATCCGTTAATCATAAAACTAAGCTAAAAATTAAAAATTGGGTTTTGGGGAAAGGAAATAGCGCAGTATCTGTCTCACATTTCTGTGGAATCCTGAACCTGAACAGACCACTGAATCCTGAACAGACCACTATGCTGGTTTTTATACAGGCTATTAAATGTTTCCCACAGTGTAGGCTTATACCCTATCTTCGGCCAATTTGAGTGTTGCAGATAAAAGGACGTGCTTCGAGTAATATGCTAGCATATTTAATAGCCCCTTGAACAATTTTTTTGCATCTCCTGAAAAGTCCCTTCACACGAAACAAAGATATTTTGAAGCGAATCAGTGTTTTATAAGTATAAACTAGAAACCCGCCGTGGTGGCTCAGTGGTTAGGGCGCTCGGATACTGAACCGGAGTTCCCGGGTTCGTACCCGACCGCGGCAGCTGCGTTTTTATGGAGGCAAAACGCGAAGGCGCCCGTGTGCTGTGCGATGTCAGTGCACGTTAAAGATCCCCAGGTGATCGAAATTATTCCGGAGCCCTCCACTACGGCACCTCTTTCTTCTTTCAATCCCTCCTTTATTCCTTTTTTACGGCACGGTTCAGGTGTCCAACGCTATATGAGACAGGTACTGCGCCATTTCCTTTCCACCAAAACCAATTATAATTATATATAAGCATAGTTAGAACTGTTTCCCCATGCAGTGTGCTTTCTTTTACATTAAGCTGTGACTTTTGCGCCTTTCTTTCTTGAACATACACTGATACAAGGACATCTCACATAAAAGTAGGCTCCTGCTCGCAGCGCAAGCCTCCATACTGCTCAGCCATGGCAGCAATCCCGAGTTCCTACCACATGATTGGCAGACTTCCTAGAGAACCTGCGGTTGTTATCGACAGAAACGACCTTTCTTAGGCGATTTGTGACTTTGATCGCGAGGGAAAGAATGTGCTTGGTTACTTCTTTTATGCAACCCGCTATTTATGGAGAAACATACATTTTCTATGACGAAAATTGAAAACTTGTGTAAAAGAGCGAAAGCATAAAAACTTTGTATAATATTTGCCGGCAAACTGTACTTTCTCTTTGAAGGTCGAGAATATCTTGATGTCACTGCCGTCAGGCCCCTGGCAGCGTTTTCGAAATACTTATTCATAGAGGTAATCGCTCTAAATATTTATGGCAAGAGTTTTTTTCAACACAAAGACCCTGTTGCTGCAATAAGAAATTTTTTCTTATATAAACGAACAGCCAGCCATCCACCGCAAGCTAGTCCTTTGGAGGCTTTCCATTGGAAGAGGAGCGCTGCTATCGGTAAGTTCCTTCGAGTCTAAAATCTCCATCTATCTGATGGTCGGCTACCACAACAATCTGCCAATACACTGATTTTGAAGCTAGGCTTCGCAGAAGATTCGGCGCTCTGCAAATATTGTAGTTCTCCGTCTTTAGCAGATTAGTAAATTTGAAAAAGAAAACTTTTTCGGCCTGCGTCGTGTCTTTGCCGTGATACATTTAATGCTTTCTTACCACCCTCGATTTTTTTGTGGAACGCTTTCGTGGCTTCTCGGGTTTTAGCTGGTCGTTGGTGCCTCATTGCTACAGATTGGCCGCATGTACTCGGAAAACCTGGTCCTGTTGTCGCATTCAGTCAGCTTCCGTGGCACGTAGCTCGTAAACAGCTTTCAGGTTTTACTCATAGTGAATACCATGGAGCTATAGCCGGCCTGTATCCCTTCCTATTCTGGTGCTAGCCGCGCATATCTATGTAAGATTACGAGGCGTGGACATCAGCCGCCGAGCGAGTAGCTTTCTTTTTATGCATATGCTTATGTGGGCAAGTACAGCCTACAGACTGAAAGCGATTTTTTTTTCTCATTTAACTCACAACCCCCCTTTGGCGCAGCGATTGAAAAGCACGTGTCCCTGCTAGGAATCCAGTGAGAGATCCTAATCTTTCCCTCTCAGTGTCAGTCTTTTCTCTCCAGATAAACACACCTCAACAGTCAATCTTAAAAATGTGTGTAACACGATTTCCTTTAAGAGGGCACAAGAACCACAAACCATTGGTACTCCGGCAGACCCATCGCATAACTACGGGGTATGACCAAAAAAGTATACTATGCGTTTGTTTAGCTCTGTTTGGTGCAGTAGAACGTCTTGCGGGCTAGTTGGTTCATTGCAGAAAAAAGGTTAGTACTGCCCTAATGAGGCACGACAGGTGAACCGGAAGGAAAACGACAACATAGGCGCAGCCTTCCAACTGTTTATATGAGACCGAAAGGCAAACGCTATTTAAGGCATGAACCAAGGCGCACAACCATCGCTGTCATTTACACAAGACCTGATTAAAATCTAGACAACATTGATCAAATTTTTTCGTTGAAGAAAGGCCGATAAACCACTCAACACTCCGTCAGCATGTCCCCAGACACTCTATGTCAAAAAATAATTAAAAAGAAGTAAGGAACCTAACAATCAACCTGAGTGAAGAGGGTGATAAATACGCGAAGTGAAAACGCAGGTTACCCTATAGACAGCAATAGTAAAACAACTATGCAAACACGATAAAGCCATGGTGTGACATATATAAAAACCGGCATGAGAGCATGGAAACAACAAAAAAACACGAATAAAGGTGAAAATTAAAAGCAGGTAAAATAGTGGGATGGGGTATGGAAAAACAAGCATGACATGAGAAGTTACACTTCACCTGTCTCCAGAAGATAACGTGTATGAGGTAGTGACTGACATTCAAGGGATATTTTACACCTCCTCCCAGGACTTAATCTTCACCCACGAGTTAGCTAACAACTATAGACTGCAGTACCTTGATCTTAAACTCGAATTTGCCCTTCAACACATCTGCTGGTCATACAGTCCGAGAACCACAAAGAGCCCGAAGCGCACATTCTAATCTCGTAAAACGTGCCAACATAATCTTAGCCTGCCAGTGTGCCCTAGAAAAATCATGCAACCACAAAATAGAAGAAAGCTTTAGCCAGCAAGTTCAACGTTTCCGCGCAGCTGGTTATCCGCCCCACCTCATCACCTTAGCGTGTAAAAGCCTGTTACAGAATGTCAAAGGCCATGAAAAAAGTTAAAAGGACAAGGAAAAGCCCTGCAGGTGATGCCTCACATACACCGGGTATCCCAACACATCAAAAAAGTGGCGAACCGATATGGTGTCAGGATGGTTTTTTTCTGCACCGATTAAGCTGAGCAGCGTCTGCCCTTTGTTGTCGACCGAAAAGATAACCAGGCCGAAGTGCTATACCAATCACGAAATGAAGTTCACAAAGTGCGATTCAGGCCTTGTTTACAAAATTCCTCTCAATTGCGGTAGAGTTTACGTTGGGCAGACAGGTAGGTGTTTTAATTAACGGGCTTGCGAACATAACTTGGCAGTGAAGAACAATATGGGAGGTTATCTGGCGCAGCATTGTAAGAACTGTAAAGGGAAGGGTAAGGAATAGAAAAAAGTGCCTTGCAACGCAGTTTTGCGCAACACTACCTTTTGGTTTAAATCAAGGGATAAGGTGGAAAGGGAGGTGGTCGAAGCCTATCACACCATAAAAAAAATATGAAAAATGTTTAAGCATTCCATCTACTTCGCTTTCACTGAGTGAAATCACGTTTTTAGAAGCCTACCTAAATGTGTTTCACTTCTGTCCTAATTTGGTTAAGATGTATTACCTCAAAGCCGGAAATGTAGTTTCATCTGGTTTAATCCTCACGTTAACACTTGTTCTTTGTTGGCTTCCATGTAATGCTTGTTTTTCCATACCTCATCCCACTATTTTACCTGCTTTTAATTTTCACCGTTAACGTGTTCTTTGTTGTTTGCATGCTCTCATGCCGGTTTTTCCATATTCCACACCATGATGTTATCGCGTTTGCATAGTTGTTTTACTCTTGTTGCCTGTTGGGTCACCTGCGTTGTCACTTCGCGCATTTTTCATCCTCTACACTCAGAACGATTGTTAGGTTCCTTACTTGTTATTATTTTTTTAACCGCCACTGTGGCTGAGTGGTTATAGCGCTCAGCTGCCGGCCCAAAAGTCGCGGGTTCGATCCCGGCCGCGGCGGTCGAATTTTGATGGAGGCGAAATTCTAGAGGCCCGTGTACTGTGCGATGTCAGTGCACGTTAAAGAACCCCAGGTGGTCGAAATTTCCGGAGCCCCACACTACGGCGTCTCTCATAGTCTTTGTTGCTTTGGCACGTTAAACCCCTGTAAAACAAAACAAACTTACTTATTTTTAATCATTTTCTTCACATGGAGTGTCTAGAGACATGCGCACTGTGTGCTGGGTAGTTTATCGGTCCTTCTGCAACGTAAAAATTTGATCAATGTTGTCTAGATTTTATTGAGGTCTTGTGTGAATGACAGCGATGGTTGTGCGCCTTGGTTCATGTCTGATATAGCGTTTGTTTTTCGGTCTCATATAAACAGCTGGAAGCCCGCGCCGGTGTTGTCGTTTTTGTTCCTCTTCTGTGGTGTACCATTCGCGCAGTACTGTCCTTTTTTTCTTTTTGGTACAGGTAACTCTGTGAGTAATGTTTTTTACCGCTTTTGAATATTGAGGTCTCCCAGGATATAATTGGGGAGTAATTTGAAAAATATTGCAGCCCTGAAACATGAAGATTTTGTGCCTACTAGTAAATAGCTGCAGGAGTTTCGATAATTCATGACCTGAACCTAGGTGATATCGGAGCCCTTACCCGTTGATGTTACAGGGGTACGGATTATTTCCAAAAAATGATGGTTAAGAAAATGCGCCACCATATGGAAAAAATCAGAAAAAATTATGAATGCTCTTGAAACAACTATTCTTTTCATTTCTGGAAGCTTCGCCCTGAAACACAATAATTGGCGAATTTATTCAGTGTTTTCAGAAAAAGTTTAAGACAGATTTCGCTGTCTCTATAAAAGGCGACGACATGAATAACACCTTTTCAATGCTCTTTTGTTAAAGAACTCAGAAACGCTTACCCTCGTGTAATTTAAACAGATATAATTGGCTGCCGTACCAGAATTATGCCATCGGCTTAAACTTCTACAGACTACTGGATACTTTGAAATTTTTGTTTTGTCAGAGCGAGTAAATACAAGGTGTTTAAATTATTCCACTTTTCCCGCTGATCAAATTGCACAAAGTTAAAAGAACAATACAATTTTTTTTATGTTTGCGGCAATCCTAACTGCTCTTTTCCTAGTTTAAGAAAAAATGGAAGCGAATTCTTTTCTAAACGTGTGGCTTGTGGAAGAAACGAAATGGAAAATAATACGCGAGAAACTGGCGTTTTGGACAACAATGTTTTTTTTGTTAGGATTTGGCTTTTCGCAATTTTCGCAGCTTACGCAGGACATGTGATGGGCGAAATATGAGTTTTTTTATTCGCAATTCTGAAACTTGAGTGCGCTTCATGTGACTGACGCCCCTAGTATATTCATTTCGACATGGTTATTCGTCGCTATCTGCTGACGTCAAAGGAATGTTACTCATCAGCTACATCAAACTATAACCTCCAAAAAGACCAGGGAGATTGAGGCTCGTCTGCAGCAGCAGGCTGGTCAGTCACGTGTGGTACGGTTAGACATTCCTCACTGGCGAACGAAAAATAAAAAAAAGACATTGCGGTCACGGCTTCGCTGGGTGGCGCAGATTACGACACGTCTAGATCGGAGAATGGTAAGCACCTCAGGAATGAAACGAAAGGTATAATGAGGACAAATGATCGGCGTAGATTTCAAGTAATTATGAACATGCAAATTACATTCGCAAAACGAACGAGGTGATGATTAACGAAGCAGTGCTCTTCCTGCCCAATACACCCCGCGGAGCGCGCACCATTTTTAGCATGAATTGAAGCTATTTTGTCTAGAGTTTCCCTTTTCCGCGTGCTCCGTAACCGCCTAGCACGGTTTTCTCCGTCGCCATCAACCGTCAATCCAGAGAGAGACTCGAAAACAAACAAACGCTTACACGCTAGAATTAACAGCACCCGTGCAATTCAAAAGGACACCTAATGCATCGCCACACATGTGGCATGCACGCTGCGAGCACCGCGCAGGTCTCTGAGTAGGGAGCAAGGTAGGCTGTCTGTTTGATGGCGGTGAACTTAACATGTGATGAATCAGTAGAATGTAGCCTCGAAATGCAATCGGCTTTACCTCAACCCTCTTAAAATGTCTATATCGGTTCCCTACAACCTAAGGGGGCACCCTACTGCACTCAGTGCGGTACAGGCGGAACACACTTTAGCCTCTATGATTTACTGCGCACGAAATAAAGAAGCGGTTTTGTGCCGAAATGGTTAGCATGGGCCGAATAGCGCATTTAAACTTTTTGTCGCTGGAAGCTATCTTATATACGCTTTACCCTCCACAAATTTTGCAGGCAAGGCATCCAGCATCACATCGACGATGAAGATCACATTTGGGTTCCTCGTCTTCTTTCTTCTGGGAATATACTGTACTGCTGAAGAATGTGAGTGATCCGAATAAGATTCAAACATTTCCTTGGCACCTCCGCACCCAAAGTAGATCTTGTATCAAACAGGAAACTTTGCGCGCCGACGCATAAAAGCGTATGCTGAAATTTCATTGATCTTCCGGGCTACTTTCAAGAACAGCGAAATTCCCCAACTCCTTTTTGAGCTTAGTATCATCTTGTGGTGCGACCAAAGGGAAGGCGTATAAATTTTATTATATAGGATTTTCTTCCCCTTTTTGTTATAGCAAAAATTTAAACCATGCGTGAAATGTTGCCCGGAGTTAGGGCGATGCGTGAACCCTTCTTTAATATATCTTTTCAAAAAGAAAAAGAAGCAAACTTACCCATAAGAACAGCATCCGTGAAACCCCACAAATTAACATAGCTACTACGTCGTGCTAACCATTAGAACTCATTTCCTAGATATCAATAATTCTTTTATTTAGTAAACTGAGTTCAGACACTGTTGAAAATTGCCCTCAGTATGGCTTCTTAGCAATCATGTCTAAAATAAGACCACCCACGGCCCTTGCAGAAGAGAGGGCTCTCCTCTTCGTCTAGTATTTACCGTTACCTGTACCATTTGCTACTAACGCCATCCCCCTATCCCCTCTCTCATTTCGAACACTCCTGCTAGTTTCGAAGAACACTCATTTTTTACTCTCCGCTTGACATGCCACAATCGTCTCCATGTCCTGGGATATAAAATATCTTCGCGAAGTATTGCTTTAAACAATGTTTTATGTTGCATAACGAACACAACGAGAAACTACACATGTTAAATAAAAAAAAGCACGCCGAATGTCCCGTCCGTTTGTCCCAATAAACATCACAAGCTTCGACTTTTTTGAAGATACGTTTTGTAAGCACAAAGCTATGAGGCAGCACTAAAAGCGACTTTGCCGGTTTCTTTTTCTCTCGTTTTGTGTGGCTCTCTTTCCTTGTTTTATGCACTTGTTTTCCAAATTCTAAACTAAATTTCTCGCTATTGTATTAAGCAATCAGCGCAGCGTCACGCCAAACGGCATTGGCACCACGAAGAATAACCTGTCTGAGTACCGCTCCTTTGCTTTCGCCAAGATTCAGCCCCCTAGGGGCACATCATCGCTTCAGTAAACGGAAAAAAAAGAAAGCTTCAGAGTACCACATGGCGCCTGTGTAACGGCAGCATGTGTGATGCCAGGGGTGGTAATCACATTTCTTTGATTTTGGTGGTTTTTCCAGGCGTGTGCTGACTAGAGGATGTGTGTATGCAGAGTGTGTCACCTAACACTTTGCGCATTTTTTTAAAATAGGCTTTTTGAGTTTTACTAGCGCTTTTCAGCGGTGTAGTACATGAGAATTCAGCTGAGTCCTGTGAACTAGCAGCCTCGTTAACTAATATTTAATAGTCAACTTTTTAACTACTACTGTTAGGCTCAATAATTATCGAGATGCATGTGGCCGACCATTATCCATATCAGTTTATAGAATTTCGGAAAAACTTTTACTCTCGGTGCTGTGGCCCAACAATTTTTGCCTACATCGCGGCAATATACACGAGCCTTCGAGAAGCTTGCAGGAAAAACAACCTCTCCAGTGCACGTAACTCGTCGAAACAGCCAAAAAATTCGTAGGGCCACAGCACCGAGAGTGAACGCACTTTCCAAATTTTAAATATTGATATCGATATTACGGTACGCGAATATTAATAACTTACGCTTCTCAATAATAGTGAGAATAGCAGTAACAGTTAAAAAGTTAACTATTGAATACCAGTTATCCTGCGAGATAAAAAAGACCTGCTAAGTTAGCTAAGAGCTCCTAATTAGCATGTCCTATCAGTATTCTCCCGTACTTCACCACTGACAATGTTATGCGGTGAAAGTGCTCTTCTAACTCAAGATGATTATTTTTAAATATTCTATAAAGCCTTGGATGAAAGACGTTGTATAAAGGTACGGCCACTGTAGCGGTCAGCGTAGTTTCGTCTGCACAGTCCCGGCATTGTTGTGACCAGCAGCGCGGCAAGAAGATGACTTCGCGTATCAGAAGCGTTGCCTATTTTTCAGGTGCTCGTTGTATATCCCGCCGTCGGCAAGAGCTCCGATCAAAATCAATTCTCACTGCCTCAGCAAAAATTTTTTTACCGCCTGCCTCACTGCTTCAGGTTAAAATTTATTATTTTGCGATGCTGACGCCATTTTGCCAAATTGATTACTCGGTAGTCATCCCTACTGGCGCCAGTCGTGCACATAAGAAACAGACAGAATAAAAATTTTTTTAACCTTTTTTACTGAATATTGGGAACATATGAAGCATATGTTTTTTTTTTATACATAAACCGTACTAGTATGCGTTAGGAGGCTTACATTTTGAAAAACACAAAACGAAGAAAGTTTGCATGCGGAATATTTTTCTATATAATCTGTTATTGAGCTCCTCCACCTAATTCAGTTGAATGCTTATTTAATATTTTTTATATTTTTCAGGGTGCGAAACAAGTACTGGTGCTAGAATCCCACCGGGAGGAGTAGTGCTCCGCTCTTATCCTTGCCAGAAAGAATACTGCCATAGGGGACCGACGCAAACCTACCGTAAGACTATGCAGTAAGTCCTATCTCTGCTTTGTGACCTCTTGCCACCGCGGAACTCACCCCAGCGTATTCAGTTGCACATTGTGCAGCCACCGAAAAGAACGCGGTAGTATTTTACCGGGTTCGCGCCTACAAAAAACTTATAGGGCCGCATATACTTCTCTCAATACACTGTCAATGGGCGCAACGCTAAAGAAAAAAAATCAGGTGGGCCCTTTGTTGACCTAAAATGAGGTGAGGCGAAAGCATTTTGCGCGGTGTGGATGCTTGTGTCACTGATGTGGGGTTAAGGTGTTAAGTGCAGTATTGTTTGTGAATCTTAAATGCTGGAGACACTGGAGGGCGTTTGGGAAGCATCCATCTGATTCGACGCCTTTCCTCAAACACTCTCCAGCGTCCTAGACAAGGAGAACTACATATGCGCTGGCAGGATGTAGCACAGTTGTTAGCACGCTCGGCTGACGAAAGGATGGTGGTTGGAATCCCATCGCTCACAAAGATTTTTTTTTTCTTTCCGCGTTGCTGGATGTAACCGACGCCGAACGGAGGGGCGAATGAGTCATTAAAGGCTTTTGCCGTAGAAAGAAAAAAAGCGAGATTTTTTCACGGCGGCTGTTACAATATTTGTCGACCTCCGGGCAAATTTAGCCCAGTACAATTGATTCGCTCGAGCCATAGTCTACTATACTGCTTGCCTAATGGCACAGTCTTTCATTGGGCTGCGTGTAATGTGAATAAAATAACTAGCAAGTAATATTCACCAAACAATGTAAAGAAGGTAGACACAGCACTTTAATTTCTCCTCTCAACCCAGTTGCTTGCACAATCCCAGGATATCAGTGCGCCTACAAGGAACCGAACAGAGTTTGGCAGCTTAAGATAAAAGAAAATTGTCTGAAACAAAAACATTTGCCATCAATGCGTTTTTTCTATAGCATTGTGGTCGCCAAACATAGGTCCCACTGCAACTTACACAATGCTGATTACCTACGCGCGCTACTACGCGCAAGTCTCAGGCGATCATTTCTCTCTGAAATAGTGCATTCCGCGAACTAGGAAAATGCATATCGCAATTAACACTATGTGGATAGCTAAATATAAGCATTTCAATCTTCTTTGCAGATGTTGTGAAAAAAAAAGAGCGTTTTAAAAAATACCGTGCTGCAGGGAACACCAATCGCCATTTGAAATTTGGCTGCACTTTTTATGTACCTTGTAATTCACTTTTTGCTGTCTGCTGTTTCGATGTTGTTTCAACTGCTGAACGACCCGACGACATTACTTACAACTTGAAGTCAGAAGCGACATTGCAAACTCCGTTTTAGACGTTGTGATATAGCTGGGGTAAATGTTAAAGAGAAGTGAAGTGTCTAAGCGGTAATATCGGAGGGATTAGACCGCTCAGGTTCCATGAACGCCGGTGGTAACCCAAACTGCCTGCCAGAATGTCAGCCCTTGTTGATTTGCAGGCCGTAAGTCATTTTCCAATGATGACCAATGTATAAAGAGGCGCCTAGCGCCCGATTGCAAAAATTATATATGTGCAAAAATTTATCTTCTCTACACCTTTAAGAACACGAATCAGTAGTGTCCGTGATTGCACAAACATCCTACTAGCACACATTTACTACCGGAGCCCCAACGTTAAGCTTCAAAAAAACAATTTTTTGGAAAGGTGAAATTCTTGACAGAGCTAACGAGACTCCAAAGTTGTTTATTTGGGTATGTGTGAAGGAAGCCCCTAAACGGTTTATACTTAGATGCATGGTAGAGCTGATACTCTGATTGTGCAGGAAAGATACAACTTGCTGGTGCAGTATGTCGTCTAACAACGATGTTCTGCCGCGGTGGCTCAGTGGTTAGGACGCTCGGCTACTGATCCGGAGTTCACGGGCGCGAACCCGACCGCGGCGACTGCGTCTTATGGAGGCAAAACGCTAAGGCGCCCGTGTACTGTGAGATGTCAGTGCACGTTAAAGATCCCCAAGTGGTCGAATTTATTCCGGAGCCCTCCACTACGGCACCTCTTTCTTCCTTTCTTCTCTCACTCCCTCCTTTGTCCCTTCCCTTACGGCGCGGTTCAGGTGTCCAACGATATATGAGTCAGATACTGCGCCAGTTCCTTCCCCCCCTCCTCAATAAACGCAATTATAAATGAGTCCTTCATGAGGCTGTATGAAAAGCTGCAAGATGTTCTTTGATGGTTTACCGGCAGTTGCTGATGCATGCTCATCCCGCCGCCTCAAAGTTAACTACCAATAAGTGTCTCAGCACTTAAACTAAAAAAGCCAAATAGAATCCCAATGCTCAATTCAGGGTCATCGTGTTGGTCGTCAATGAGCGTTTTCATTTGAATTGATACCTGTTATTTAAGATTTGTATCAGATGTAGCAATACTGCAATTATTGTTCTGATTTGTGTAATTACTGTTAAATTAAGTATAGATATTTCTTTTTTATGTCCACACATATAGCTGCAGAAGTACAGGTCGACCCGATTGTGCGGACCGTCGGCATAAAGATGAAAATCTTTTCCCAAAATGCTGCCCGGAGACCCAGGTACCCAACTGCACGCAGCAGCAACTAGAAGAAATGAAGAGAAATGCAGAGGACGAAGAGAGAAGGCAAAGAGGAGCCAAGAAAAATTAGACACAGAGTACACCCTAAAGTTTCTCACAGGTGTACTGAAGGAAATATTATTTGTGCTGAATGTTATTTCAGCGTTTTTCCTTTTTCCTAATAAACTGGGGTAGTTTGCAAAACAACCAAATGTCTCTATTTGGGCAAACAAGGATATGGTATGAAACTGCATTACCATGGACCAAACGAGAAAAGGAGTGAGGTCTATATACTGCGGAGAATATTAGACTAACTTGACGAAATGTGGTTTAACTTGACGACAGTATAATATTCATTGCAAAACTGACATTAATCTAACAAAATATTCATTAATCCGCAGAGTAATATTATCACCTCCTGCTGTGGGTAGTCCGGTAATGAGGAAGGCACCAAATGCGTTTCGAATACAAAAATTTATTGGGGGGACCTGCGCCCGCAATTAACTAAGCAACTATACGCGGCGATACCAGCAAGTGTGCTCGGCGGTACTCGGAGAACAAAATCGCCGTGCTCAATTTAAACAAAAGAAAATTTTTCAGCATACCGCCCTCAAAGCATGGACTACGATTCGGACAACTTAGAATCAGCTGTGATCATTCGAGATTTAATCCGGTCATATCTCGTGCCACAAAGAGCGGGTGGCTACAAGCGCCAACAAGAAACATTACAAACAGTCACGGCACCCCACCCTTCCACCCCCCCACCCCCTACCTCCTATGCAGAAGCGCCGGCGCCATGCTTTACACTGTACACAATGGTCGGCAAAATAAACACGTGAGAATGCCCAAATAAACAATGAAAATGCAGGGCTGAAACGTCCGTCAGCGTGAATAAAAACGCTGTAAGGCGCACAACATATGCAACATCTGAGCATGCTTTGGAATCAACAGCATTGCCTTCGTAGTCGTCTTCTCCGATTCGGCGGATGATCTTGTACGGGCCGAATTAAGGACGATGAACTTTTTCTTTCAGTCCGCAGTGGTCAATAAGTCATTATCATTATCATCATCATCAACCTGACTGTTGCTTATTTTATTTTTATTTATTTTGAACATACTGCTCGCCTCTTTTGATGCTATTGCAGGAATGGGGACTGGTTGGTTTTCTTTTCCAGGTACTTCACAAAAAAATTCACAAATAAAGTTCGCACAACTGAAATAACATTGTAAAAGTGATGATCCTGGGAGACAGTTTCAAAATACCTGACGCAATATTAAACAACAAATATAAAGCGCACTGTGGAAAAAGATTTTTTCAAACAAAAGTACGTGGAATGCTTGACTAAAAAGTTCAAATAAACAATGACGAGAGGTTACAAAGAAAACTGCTCAGAAATTCGGAGTTAACATTTCCAGGTAACATATTCGATTCCCTAATCGCTTCCTGAAAACAATGAATTGCGACAGGTGTCAGTATTAAATTTATACCCTGTTAAGTGTTGTGAGTGGTTCATTCTGGTATTGCGTTCTGGGGAAGGAACTACCATCAGCAACCATCCAGAAGAAAATGCCATCGATTACGGACCAACAACCCACAACCCGTTCCACGTGCGAGTCGTGCTGACGCAGCATCTGGAAGAACCCTGGAACCAACTATCATCACCGGGAACCTGCGCGGACCACTGCGCATGCGGAATGCTACCAGCGCCACCGCAATCCCTCAGTATAGATGGCCTCCCCGAACGTAATGCTGACACTGGGCACGGCGGCACTACCGGCATGCGGTGGCATAATCCTTTTGCCTTCATTGTGCAGGTAAGGAAACAATTCGGAAAATGTTTCTGTTCAGATGACCACTTTCTACTAGCGCTGTCGTGCCCGCAGCTTCAGAGTTTAGTGCACGATACTGTGGTGTATGTGGGAAAATTGCTACATTTAGGTTGAGACGTTGAAACTAACCCTGGGCCTGACCTTCAACAGATTGCAAAGCAACTCAAGGACATAGCCAGTGACATAAAGGACATAAAAGAAGAGCGACTTACAGAAATAGATAAGAAATTAGATGTATTGTCGCAGTTAGAAAATAAAGTAGCGTCTTGCCACAGTGAAGTTTCCTGCATAAATAAAATGGTTTGGTCGGTTGGTTTATAGGGGTTTAACGTCCCAAAGCAACTCAGGCTATGAGAGACGCCGTAGTGAAAGGCTCCGGAAATTTCGACCACCTTGGGTTCTTTAACGTGCACTGACATCGCACAGTACACAGGCCTCTAGAATTTCGCCTCCATCGAAATTCGACCGCCGCCGCCGCCGGGATCGAACCCGCGTCTTTCGGGCCGGCAGCCAAGCGCCATAACCACTCAGCCACCGCGGCGGCGCATGAATGAAATGATTCACAATCTAGAAAAACGGATAGACTATTTTGAAAATCGCAGCAGACTATCGAATCTGATAGTGTATGGCTTAGAGGAAGTAGAAGGAGAGAATACTGAAACCCTCGAGCAGGCTGTTAATAAAACAATTATAGAGGACACTCTTTGTCTCGGCCAGGTCGACATAGAACGAAACCATAGATTAGGAAGACCGCTGAACAACAAGCACCGACCGGTTATATTTAAACTATTAGACTCGAGGCAAAAGATAGCTATATTGAAAAACGGTCGCAAACTAAAAGAAATGCTATTCTGTATTGGCGAAGATTTTTCGCCTGGAATTCGTAATATCAGAAAAAACCTTTGGGCGAGTGGGAAAGAAGACCGCGACAAGAAAGAAAAGGTATCTTTAGCGTTCGACAAGCTGTTTATCAACGGCCGCGCATACGTCTGGGACTATCAAAAAAGGGAGCGTGTGCAACTGAATAAAAATGATGCGAAGAATGACCAAGTACCTTTAGAAAAAAACGAACTAAGCCCACCAGTTACTCAGAAGAAGAAGCGGACGTGCTGACGTGTTCTTGCTGGCCGCTGCTGTTTTCTGCATCTTCTGGTGGTTCCGGCTTGTTCATCTTTGGTGAGCCCGTACTACGTTGGGGGGTTTTGTCCAAGGCGTAGTTTAAGACGCAGTTCATGTGAACCTGAGAGCGCGTTTTGCTGAGAGATGTCGTTGACCTCCCCAGGTGGAGGGTCGGCAGCTTGATTTGCCAGCTTGCCAGCCCAAAGCCTGCCACTTGAGTCCTTCCACAAAAATGGCATTGATGCGGTTCCCGTAGCTATCGTCCCAATCGGTGAGGTTGCGATAAAAATGAAATCCCCAAAACTAATTCAGCAGGAGCTAAGATCATTGACTGCCCAATACCTGCAGATCTCTGAAGTGCGTCCATTTGGCCGTCGAGGAATTGTGTGCAAGTCCTCGGACATCGCTTGTGTTGCAGACTTCCTTAAGTGCAACATTTTCAGCTCGCTGCCGGTGAAAGCATTCATTCCTGAACAGCTTGCATGTGTCAAGGGTATAGTAAGAGGTGTCAACCCAGCATCGTCCACGCAAGAAATTCTACAGAAATTTCAGGATGCAGGCGTTGGGGTCTTTTCAGTCTACCGCTGCAGTAGAGAGGCAAACGGCTCGCGTGTTGCTACTGAGTCTGTAATAAGAACTTTTGCTGGCTCTTCCTGCCCTGCTGAACTAAAAATCTGGCCGATTGTATACCGTGTGGACCCTCTAGAACCCCGCCCTCTTCAATGCACCAACTGTTGGCGGTTCGGGCATAGCGGCAAAGCATGCAAGTCGGAGACCCGCTGCCGTTTATGTGGAAAAGGTCATTCTGCTGATAACTGCACCTCAGAGCAGCCTCATTGTTGCCTCTGCAGCAACAGTCACTCAGCTGATGATGCAAACTGCGCAAAACGTAGTGAAGAGCGTAGCTTGTTGGACATTATCAAAGAGAAGCGGTGCTCAAGAGCCGATGCTTACGCTGTTCTTAACAGGAAAAAAGATTCATATGCTAGTCGTGTGCGCGCTTCTGTTGGGGACATTGAGTCCAATTTGACTGCCTAAATTGTGACCACAGTAGAAAAAGCTCTTAATAATGTGGTTGAGCGAATGCTAAACACTTTCTCTGAGGCGTTGGCTCAGTTTGTTGCAGTTCAGTCTGCGTCACCATCAACACCCGTCCTGGCAGCGACGTCTGCACCTGTTTCAGCTTCTGCAGCTAGTGCTAGCCGCTCTACATCACCTTCTGATGCTCCCCAGGTCCCACCTCACATCTCTGTTCCTAGCAGTGAATGTCGCAGTGACATCTGCACAACAGATGTCGAAATGTTGTGCCCTACGCAGAAGCTCCGTGTTTCTTCATCACCATCTAATTCTAGTTCTCCACAGATGAAAGCTAAAAAGGGACCACCCAAACTTCATCCCTATGTTAATATCCTTAAAGAGGCGGTTTCGGCCTCTTCAATTGGTCAATAATCATGGCAGGTATTAAAGTGTTACAATGGAATTGCCTTTCCGTCTTGTCTTCTCTTCCAGATCTAGACATACTTATCCAAAAGCATAAGCCTGATATTGTACTTTTACAAGAAACGTGGTTATCACCGTATAAATCATTTTCAATGAGAAACTTTCGAGTTTTCAGGTCAGATCGAAATGTTTGCAGGGGAGGTGGATTGGTAACCATGCTATATAAAAATTTATGTCATCAGGCATCTATCTCAAAGAAAATTCTTCTCCCTGACTGTGAGCTTTTAGCGATCAAAATTTCATTTCCGCATTGTGCTGATATTACAATTGCTAATGTCTATTTTCCTTTAGGTGTACACAGGACAGACTGTTTAGACAGCTTGGTGACTGGCACAAACAGTGCAGTCATCGCAGGAGATTTTAATTCTCACCATAGTGACTGGGGAAGTCATACTGATTCCTGCGGCCAGCTTCTCTGGTCGTGGCTGTCTGCAAATGGTGTACGCTGCTGCAATTGTAGAGAAATAACCTTTATGCGAGGGGTTGCTCGCTCAGCCATTGACTTAACATTATCAGCAGGTAGGCTAGATGTGACTGATTGGTCGACAGAGGATTCGGGTACGTCTAGTGATCACTTTCCTATAACTTTCACTATCCGGTTATCTCCTCTTAAAACTAGTTGTGTAACCCATAAATTTGTCAACCATAAAATTTATAAAAATCTGATGTCCGCCTCACTTGCCTCTAGAGTTAATACAAGCCAGGATTACGGAGCTCAGCAGACGGTTTCATTTTTGCAAAATGCAATAGACCACTCAATATTCGCTGTGCCCACAGCAGCCTCTAATAAACAGCCGTCTCCTTGGTGGACAGAAGAATGTGAGAAAGCCTATCGTCGCAGAAAAGCGGCCTGGAAGAGGCTGTCCGGCAACCAGAGTCCGGCTAATTGGTTACATTACAATTTCTTCTCCTCATCTTTCAAAAGAACACTTGCAAAAGCCAAGGACGAGTACAACCAAACTTTAAACACATATCTTTCAAATCCTCGTCATCGGAAAGCCCTGTATAGATTCATGGAACGTAACAAGAGTTCTGCCGGCTTTCTTCTCACTAGCTCAAAAGTGTTATCACCACAAAAGGCTCAGGATTGCTCAGGGATTGGCGTTACGCTTCCAGACGCAGAGAAATGTCCCTTTGTGCACAATTTCACCCTCTTCGGATTATACCGAGGTTGACGCATCAGAGCTCCTCTCAGTCCTGGCAATGTTGCATCCTGCAGCTCCTAGACCAGATGGTGTCACTGTTGGTATGATTAAAAATTTTAGCCCAGGAGTTTCCAAGCGCCCTCTTAGATATGGTCAATGCTTCTCTGGAAAATGCATGGATTCCAAGCATTTGGAAGACGGCGAAAATTATTTTATTAATGAATGATGTAGGAAAAGGATACGTCTTAGAAAATATTTGGCCAATTGCGCTGATTTCAAATTCAGTCAAATTAATAGAAAGAATAGTGCACAGTCGCCTCACAAAACATGTTCATGACATCAACGGTCTCAGCTCAGCCCAGATTGGCTTTCGTCGTGGATGTTCTATATGGTCCGCGCATGTGGATCTAGAGAGCAGAATCCGGCTCTCGCTACGCAGAAGAGAAGTTTCAGCTTTGGTCACTCTTGATGTAGCGAAGGGCTATGACAGTGTAGAGCATACTATTTTACTTAACAGACTTGCTCAGTTACATCCTCCAACCTACATTTATGGGTGGATATCTGAATTTCTGAAGGACAGATACTTTTACTGCATAGAGGGAACCCTATGTTCAAAAACATATTATCAATCAAGAGGTGTGCTGCAAGGATAGGTGCTATCCCCTCTGCTTTTTAATATTTTAGTCAGTGGCATCCCCATTCTCCTGATATAACAGTTTTCGTGCATGCAGATGACATAGCTTTTTTTCGCCTCGACCAGGGATATCCACTCCCTTTACCACATTCAGCAGGGATATTTGGATGCTCTTGGAGTATGGTTACAGGGTATTAATTTATCCTTGAATGGAGACAAATGCGGAGGTTTGGTATTTCCTCCAGACAGGCCTTTGCACATTTCATTAGTCCATCGCTCTCTCCAGATTCCACAAGTGGAGTCCGTAAAATATCTGGGTGTTACTTATCACCCAGCATTAGATTGGAGCCTTCATATAAAGAACAATGCGTTTAAAGGAGAACGCGCTCTAGGCCGGGTGAAAAGAATCGCCAATAATAAGTTTGGGATGCGCCGCGACACGTTATTGTTACTATACAAAGCCTACGTAAGACCTATACTTGAATTTGGTTGCATTCTGTTCTCTGGTAGCGCAAGCTACAAGATTCAACCCTTAATCTCACTGGAAAGGCGCGCTCTCCGCCTGTGCCTTGGTCTCCCAAAATCAGTTTCAAACGCCCTGCTTTATCTGGAAGCCCGTATCCCTGATCTAACTTCCCGTTTTCAAATACTCACGGTGCAAACTTTCCTCAGGTCGATGGACCCAGTGACTGATGTCAGTACTACTATTTCTGTGTCTCAGCCGGCCTTATTCTTTTCTCATCATTGGCCACGGTATCAAATGCCACAAATTATGTTAACGCAGAACCTTTTAACACCGATTGGTATTGATCTCAGTTCTTTGCAGTGGGTCGATGACACGCCGGCAGCAGTGGAATTCCATTTCGACCACATCTTCCCATCTCATACGAAACGCATGCCCGCAAACATTCTAAACGGTATTCTCTCGGATCACATAGAGGAATACCCACATCATACGGTGCTTGCTACCGATGCCTCCGTCAACTGCCAAAAAGCTGCAGTTGGCATCTTTTCGCAGGATTTGGCATGGAGCTATTCTGTCCGCATCCCAGATTATATTCCTATATTCTTTGCGGAATTTTTGGCTCTTGGAATGGCCCTTCACAAAATTTCATGCCATGTGTCTCATGTTATTATTCTCGCTGATTGTTTGTCAGTGTTAGTCACCCTTGACACAAGAAGATTTTTTGAGCCGTATGCTGCGATTTTTGTCCCATGCACTTTGAAGTTGGTCCGTTTTGTCTGGGTTCCTGGCCATGCAGGTATTCACTCAAATGAGGTGGCTGATTAATTAGCAAGGTGGGCTCTTGACGGGTCAGTGACACATCCGGTCCTTAATTTCAGCCTGCTGGCAATTTCCAGGTTTCAGCGGTTCCTTCATATATCAACCAGGTTCCGAGATCCCTTACTTAATACCACTGGCTATCAGCACTTAGCATATAATTGGAACGTCCGTTCGTGTAAATCCAGTCCGTGTTAGGTAACAATGACGCGGTTGCGATGCAGGATTCCAAGTTTGAATTTATATCTATGCAGGTGTGGGTTGACACCGACGAACCTATGTGACGAATGTGGGAAAGTTGAATCTTTAGACCATTTTCTCCTCTACTGCCCAAAGTTTGCACTTCAGAGAAAGATTTACCTGGTGGTCCCTCTCTCCAGGTTAGGGCTTTCTTTATCTTTGCCACTAGTATTATCGTTTGGTGCGAACGCCAGGGGATCTGCATTGGGTTCTATTTGTGGGTTTCTCCACGATTACATAATTGCAACTGGTAGGTTGATGTGCTAATTCTTTTAAAGTTCTACAAGCTCTTCTTTTTTCACCAAAACGCGGTCTGTTATTTAACTGTCAATAATGTTCTGTTGTTTTTATTCATCGATTTATCAAAATTCACGATTGGTGCTACAAATTTGTCGTCATCTTCCATGGAAACTTCTTTGTTTATTCAACTACACCTTGGCCAATCCCCCCGCGTGGGTATTTGCCATATACCTGGGTTGAAGAAGAAGTTACTCGACACAGCACATGGTCAAGGACCTGACGACTATAAATATAAATGCTAGCAGCATTATAAATAAAGTCCAGTCCCTCGAGAACGTTCTGCTTGAACATGAACATGAACCATCATCGGCTGTGATAAGCACTCAAAGTTCTCTTTATGGCAATGAAGTAAAATCGAAGATATATTATCAAATATATCTTTACGTTGCCTTCATGTGTATGCACGGTCTGCACTGAACAAAACGGCTGATCTTGAGTATTTGTTTAATCAACTAGATATTGTTGAAGTGTTTATGATTACAGAAACCTAGTACTCCTGCGTTAAAGGAGTAATTAGTATGCCCGGTTACAACTCATACTTCAAGAACGGGTCTTCAGGCAGTGGTGGTGGCGTTTGTGCTTTGGTAAAAAATTGTATAAGCTTTGATCTTATGCCAGAATTTTGTTGTGTCACTGCCGACTGCGAAATGGTGTGCTTAATGTTTTACCGCACTATTATTGCGGTTTGCTACCGGCCTTGTGATGGCCGCACTACAGAATTCATTTCCTTCATTGATCTCTTTTTAACTTTTGTGAACAATAATGCTTTCAGTGTTAATTTAGATAGAGATTTTAACATAAACCTGCTTTCTGATAACAGCACAGCAAAAAAAAAATTTTCTACTACTCTCAGCAAATGGCTGCATTAATACAATCACCGCACCTACAAGGGTTACTATTCGTACAGAATCCCTCATTGACCTTTTTATTACAAATTCTGAAGAAAAGAGCTTTATGTCCTTTGTTATTCATTATTACCTTAGCGACCATTTTTCAATATTGCTCTGAGTGAAAACACATATTTAAATAAAGCCGCCAGGTACCTACTTTTATCAATCCATAATTGAAGACAGCCTTGCTGCCCTCAGACAGGCTATTGTAGACACGACCTGGTCAGATTTGCTCACTGTAACTGATGTAGAAGCTGCTTATGACTGCTTTTTGGACAAATTTAAAACTCTTTATGCTGAACATTTTCTATACAAGGCACACGTATCACCTCGGATAGGGCCCAAAGAGTGGATGACATCGTGTCTGCTTCAGAAGATACACTCTAAGGAAAAAATGTACAAACACTTCCTCACTACACGCGATCCGAAATTATTAATAAGGTGCAAAATTCTTAGAAATAAGTTAACTAAAGAGTTAAGGCGTGCTAGAGACACGTATTACTATGGTATATTTGAATAATGCAACGGCGATATTCGAACGTTATGGCACCAGAATAACTCTGTTATTGT
>JARKHS020005336.1:0-41847 GCA_030143305.2 Amblyomma americanum | reverse complement strand
TAACATCTGTGTTGTTCAAATAAAACCTGCAGTTGTTAGAGAAAGTCCCTTAATACCTTGTTTCTAAGTATGCCCTTAGTAAAGCCCTTCAGCATGTTGTTCTTGCTGAATGTAGTTTGTTTGGTTTATACTGTGTACTACTAAACATGAATTAAACACAACTCACCCAACTGACCACGTTTTTGACAAAATCATAAACACGAGTTATTCTCTAATTCATTCTGGTTTCATGCTACCTCTGAATATTGCCCGTGCCATTTCCCTCTCTATAGCTCAGTGTGCCTTCATTGCTTGCGGATCACTGCCAAGTATATGGCTTCCAGAAACGGAAGTGAAACTTCCTCCTCGTAGAGCTCTGCTAGCACTACATTGGCACACCTTCAACAGCTCCCAAGTGAGTGAAACTGTGGCACCAACTATGACAACGTTCATGCCTTATGGTATGTGCCATCATGCCACACATGAGAAGGGCTCCTTATAAAACACCACAGTCCCTTCAACCAAACTTCCCAGAAGATTGGATGATACCTAAGTATGACAGCAAATCAGAGCAATCAAAATCCATGACTGACATTATTGAGGAAATCCTCAACAAAGTTACAAAGACTGGCCTCAGACTGAGGCACTCATTTCCTTCTTCGCACATAATAATAATAATAATAATAATAAAAAGAAACAGTCTATGTCTTCCGACATTTGATAACTACGATCTTCATGCATCAAATAGTTGGGGATAACATTCTGTGGCTATCCAGTAAAAGCTCCGAGTGCAAGGCATCAGTCTGCGGGCTTGCATCATTGGCTTGTGATCACTTAGAAGCCTTCTCCTCAACCACCAGAATGACATCACTCAGTACACAGCACTAGAGGAGCAACTCAACGGAAACACCAGCAGAAGAAAGTTTCAATGGCATGCCTGGTATTACACAGACAGCTTTGCTATTGCCTTCCTCAACTTCGATACATCCGGCCAAACAAATCTATGAATGATACTAGGAATGGCCACTAGAGTTCTGGTGATCTATTTCTGGCAACCACTGTGATCTCAGTGATGGTGACAATGATCTAGTGCAAACTGGTTCTGAGACCAAAATAGTGCCGGGAGCTTTCCACATATGATAGACACTGACGCAGCTGTTTTCAAATTTCTCTGCAACACCCAGCTGGCAGAAGGTGTTCCAATTCAATCCAATCAGTCTGGCATCTTAATAGGAGAACTTAATTTGGAGAGGCTTTGTTACATGCAGGTGCTTTTGCATTAGACAGCATGATACTGCAGCGGCTGAGAGAGCACGAAACAAACGCAGAGGAATTCTATGAATCATTGTACCATCTGCTATTTTAGTAGCTGTAAAAACTCGCACAAAACTATGCATGAGCAAGCTCAAGATATATGCAACAGCTCATACAAAAAGAAATTTTGTTGCTTCACTGAATACCTTAACCGAAGATTCCAAACTAAGCCAATGCCAAAGCAGTGGGCTTTAGAAAAATGAAAGCAAGCCTGCGACTTAGTTGTAATCAATGCACAAATATACTACACTTGCCGCAAGTTAAACGATGAGAAACTGACCTAAAAAAAAAAAGGCTGACAACATGCAACGAATACTTGTTTTAATGTCCAGACATCTTTCAGGTTTTGATACGCGAACTATGTGCACTGCAAAGCACGATACAAGGGCATGACACCGTAAAACACAGGCTAAGGGCAGTTTTGCAGGTTTTTTTTAAGCTTTCAGAATACATGAAACAAGGACTGTAACAGAGTGAGATGGTGCCTATGGAGTATACATAAGTTTCAGATCACCGATTATCACCAGTTAACTGGGATGTTTTTCAGCCATTTAGGAGAGATAACGAATGGACCACAGGCTATTATGCACGAGGCACAACATACTCGGAACGAGCAAAAAACGTGCATCTATATTAACTGCGACATGCACTAATTGTATACTTTGTGAAGGAGTTTTTGCACAATTTTCTGCATGGCTACTAATGTCCGTTCATGAGTTTCACCTAGTCAAACACGTGGCACTATATTTGAAACCTTAGCCTCAGTAGCGGGCTAAAGGGGAAAAAAAAAAAAACGAAACATGACATATATATCGAGACTGATACTTTTCGGCCGACTACTGAGGTTCTGGACTCCATGCCAACTGAGGGAAAAAAACGCTCAAGTGAATTGCATCAGAAAATAAGTTGTAGCTGCAGTATTGTTTTTTTTACATCCCAGAGGTCACGGTATATTCTTTTGCATATTGAGAGGGTAGTTCCAGCCGACCGGCAAGACAGCGACAGCATACTATGTGCGTCTAGAAAGGAAAAGTCTTCGTCCCGAAGGCCAGCAACATTCCGGCGGTCTATGTCACACATCTACGTGTCTTGATTACGTGAACAACGGCTGTCAATGTCGGCCAGCACAAGAAAACTGACTTGAGCATGTCTATCTAACCAACGAAAAAAACTGCTCGGTAAAGCTTGAAATCGCGCGCACCTATTCAGCTGGCTGGGATGTTATTTTAGTGAGGCCTGGAAGCTGACTCTGCGTCTCTGAAAAAAGTTCGTCGGACTTTTATCGCGAAGCCCAGGGCCCTCCCCTCTCTCATGGTGCTAGCAATCAGAGGGAAAACAATGTTTACTTCACCTGTAGTTCCTTCCGACGCAGATAATCTTCCTGCCGAATTCCACAAATCTGCTTAGCCTCATGCTGGCCTCCTCGGGTCGCTTTTCCCACTGATAGGTCGCAAGTACCCCCGGTGAAAAACAAGCGGCAGGACGGCACAAGCCCAAGTTGCCCAAGTGGCCCAAGAAGCCCGCAATTCAGAAGCCGCTCGGGGTGGATTAGCTTGGCTACGAACGGACGACTTGTAGTGCGGACGTGATAGGTCGCACGATTCAACGTTACTAGATTGGCACGCTTCGCGGTCACCTTGAAGTTGGTGCATGGAGCGTTTTATGCCATAAACGCAACGTAAATGTGCAAGAAGAGTTTATTGAACAGTTTTAGCGTAGCCGGTTTGCCGTACCGCAACTCCGGTAACGCGTTGCCGTTGCTACCGTTGCCAGGTTTGCCTAGCCACATTTGACGTACGGTAGCAGTTATGGCAGTTACCGTGTTTACCGTACGGCGGTGCTAAAACTCGCTATTGTGGTTAGGGGCATTTTGTGTTGCATAACTGGCATCGCAGAGGGAAACAAGGCAGCTATTGGCTTATCTTTAGTATTAAAAATGGTGTGCTTCAAAAAGTTCCAGTTTCGTTTTTCTCGCGCGTCACCTTCATTGGGAAACAACTCAATTCACCCTCCTCCTCTTCACACGCTTTCTCTCTCACCGCGTGCTCTCTCTCTCCGACATCTCCGGCGCGCGTTTTCGTCTGGGTACTTTCCTTTGTTTTGCGAAAGACGTCCCTTTTCGGAGCTCCCTCTCCCTTGGAGGACCCCTGGGGTCTGAATGAGAGCGCGGAGGGGCCTCTACATCGACGGCAATAAAGTTAGCTTGAACTTGAACTTGCCCCCTAGAATGCTTTCACTTTTCTAACCGCGCTGCACCACTGCGACAGCACCGCGTTTTCCATTTGCGTTTTGCCATATATCATGTGTCTGAGGAGTGGCCGCCGCCCAAACGCGTTCCACGGACTTGATACAGATGTTTTTCAGTGTATTTGGCATGCATTGCATTGATCAGTTCAAAAATGTCAAATAACTTATGCGCAGCATATGTTGTAGCATATGGTACATCAAACACAGGCATGAGCAGAGCGGCGCAGGAACAGTGCTGCTCTGCACAACTTGCAAAAGGGACATAGCCGTAAGCTACAGGGCCAATTCCTGCGATATGACGCACGTGCAGTGTTGAAAGGGGTACAAACACCTAATTTCACTTGCATGTTTTCTTTTTTTTTGTGTAGGGATGCATAAGATATTAATTAGTATACATGAATCAACACGCGGTATCGACCGCTAAACAATTTATAATTGAATTCATTCTCTAATGTTTCGGTTTCACCAGCCGACATGCTGTGACGTCAAAGTTCAGTATAAGTCACGCGAGGTATATTTTTTTCATGTAAACTGAACCTCGAAATGGCATGCGCGTTGCAGTCAGATCCAAAACTTTAACTAAAGCTAAGCTGTACAGACATTTATGTTTGCAGGGAAATATTGTTAGTGCGTTCGCGCGGAGTGCAGAGACAGCGATGTAGCAGGTCCAACCATTTCGGACAAAAATTTTGAAAATTACAAAGTTGTAAGATCCTTTTGCGGAATTTATTGAAGGTAATATTCCATTCTTCTGGTGTGGAGCAAAGTCTTTCTTTTAAAGTATTTCCATCAATGGCATCAAACAGTTAAGGCTTCCTAGAAGACTAATGGGGAACGGTTTTGACGATAGCAAAAACGTTAATCGAAAAAAAAATGCAAGACTGCCGTCGGGTGATCTGTAGATACATTGATTGTTATAGTGAAATCTGACATTATATGAAAAAAAAAATATTGGGTTCTATAAAATGTTTTTCGCTCAACAATGCTTTTGTCCAGAATTGTTGGGTATGCAGGTTTGAGGACGATGCGAGTCTTGATACCGGTCTCTGCTTCAATTATTCCTTTGTCCACCGTCTCCTTCTACTGGACCGGTTCCCTTCTCTCATTTCCCTCTCCTGCGCCTTCTCTCTCACGGCGCAGATGGAGAGAGGGATCGGTCGGTAAGCATGGGATACAATGTCCATGTGGTAGGCCGCAACGCAGAGCCGGCGCGTCTTCTCGGCTCGCTGCAGAAGCTAACCAATGCTTATGCAAGATTACACCTGCAATGCCCTGCAATGGTCGTCGTGCTGCATCGTATTGCAAGAACACGTGACCGCAGCACTCGAGTTCGTTTCTCATATTGCCAGGTGGAGCTGAGACAAAAAGACGTTGACGCTGGTGGCGCGTGGATTGAGGAACGTTGAAGAAGGGCAATGGTGCATGCAGCACGCAAGCGAAGCAGCGCGACTCAGTGGAGCCCTGGACTAGGGGCCCAACCCTGTTTTGAAGGTCAAGAGTCTGCAGCGATGAAGACGAAGACCGAACGCTAAACCCTTAATGGACCAAATAAAGTTTCTCTCTCTCTCTCTCGCCGTCTCTCCCACCGAAAGACGTGCTGCCGAGCTCTCTCTTGCCAGGTCCCTGTCTTGTCACCAACACCGTGACAACATGTGTCTTTGTCATGCGTGCTGCCGCGGCGGTGAAGCTCAGACGTTGTTCATGATAGTTCATGACGTCACACGGATACTCGGTGTTGGCCCAGACACATCTAGCCGGGCAGACGTGCCGCAGAGAAGTTCCGCAACGCTGCAGCCATTGTGTGCCTTGAACGTGGTACGAATATCCAAAAGCACGATAGGTAACGTTTCCACCCACGAGTGCTGTTCACTCGCCACCGGTGTCGCTTTCAGCTGCAGGTGAAATCTCTCGACCATTCCGTTGCACATCGGGTGGTAACCCGGCCGTCGTCCAGATGCGTGAGGTTTGTTAGACTAGCGACCAATGCGGACTTGAATTGGGTTCCTCTGTCCGTTGGAAGGGAGTCGGCACCATAAAACAACGCTGCCAGTGGCTGATGAAAGCACGAGCAACAGTCTCGGCAGTGATGTCTCCAATCAGGATGGCCTTCGGTGAAGCGTTCGACGCAAGTCAGCATGTCTGGCCTTGGCAAGGTGTCGGCGGTCAGACAATGTCCAGGTGAATGTTGGTAGAGTAGAACATCCGGCCCTGGGAACGTCTCCAACGGTGTCACGGGCGCTGAACCTTAAACTGCTGCACGGAAGACACGCACGTACCCACTGTCGGGAATCGAGATAGCCGCCAGGCTATACGAAACTTGTCGTAAGAAGCCGTTGAAACAACTGCCGTCGGTGCTTCTTGTAAGTGACGCAATTTGTCGTCACCGAGTTGAGCCACCGCCATTTTTTTTTCGAGATTTACTCCTGCGGGACAATTATAATAGCGTTGACTATAACTGCGTCTTAGAATTTCCACACCCTTCATTTTTCCTTTCTTTTTACTAAGTGGTGCGATGAGCACACCAACACCGTTAATGCAACAATGCACGCTTTGCACACTTGACTGAAAAACTGCAAAGTTGTTAAGAAAGTCTAAACGCAGTAGTGCACCAGTGCACATTTATGCACTCTTTCACACTACAGAGATGCACACATGCATCCGCTTCTGACAGGCTACCTAAGGAGCTTGAGCCTCGCTGGTCCAAAAAATTGAGGCGAATTAGTAATTCTATTGCACTTTTTTATGCCGCACGTGATCTCAACTATATCCATCGTTCAGCTGCTGAAACCAAATCAAAATTACTTACTTGAGAGAAGAAATTCGATCATTTGAACCACGGAGGCGAATTGCGCGTGGTCTTCACGCATGATAACATATAATGCGCACCATTACAAATAGAGAAAGAACTCAGCAGGTCTTTGCTTTGCTGAAGCCTGCTGAAAATGAAATGCAGTGTGCAAGCATATGTTGCTCAAGATTGTTGACGAAAGAAAATAAAGAATAACTGGGTTATTCACTTGCGCCTTTAAGATCACCTTCTCTCGTTCTTTTTTTTTCATGGATAGGTGTATCCGTGACACTCTTCGGAACACGTGTCGTCAATGTCCGCATGGATTAGCACGGCTAATGTGGGTGACGAGCACAACAAACGCAGATAGTGACCCGAGGTAGAGTGAACTAGAAGATACTCGAGGCAAGGTTAGCAGGGGAGGGGATGCGGTATTGAACGTCTGTGATACGTAGTAGACGAGCTACCACCCACTTTACTCAGAACATGTGAGATGGAGGCCAAGAACATATTTCTGCATTAATAACTTGAAATATCTCAAAATGAGAGTGGTGACAAAACATTAACCTTTAAAACTCAGGTATTAAAACGGTTGATTTTCAAGAAAGTGTGTTTCATGCATCCAGTTGGCACACATTTTCCGCTGGCGAGGATGTCGAAGTGGAGCCTAAAAATGCATTTAAGACTTAAAATACATCTCCTTCCTCATCTAAGGTTGTATACAGTATTGTGCGTTTTTATTGTGAAGAATTTCAAAAATTTCCCCGCCTCAACCGCTGGCTCATTTGCGGTGAAACTGCACACAGAGCTTGCGTATTATGGTAACTTTTGTATCGTAGCTAGTTTGACAACGGCACTTACTTAGTAGAGCTGTGCGTGATGCGAAAACGTAATCGTCTACGTAGAGATCGGCGAACCAACGCCCGCTAACGACGTTTTTTCGCTGAAGGGCGGCAGTGGCGCCATCTGTTTTTGCAGTGGAAAACGTCACTACCAGGCCGCCGAGGCGAGCGTTGCAAATAATATTCTTTTGAAAGGTAAAGCCTGGTTAAATAAGTTGTTCTGATAATTTTTCCGCTCAATTAGCCGGAAATGTTGTAAGCGCTTCTGTTGAAGCAGACGAAACGGCCGGAACGGCATATTCAAAGGGCCCGCTCTTGTTGCAACGCTTGCCTCGGTGGCTTTGTCGTGACGTTTTCCACTGCAAAAACAGATGGCGCCACAGCCGCCTTTCAGCGAAAAAACGTCGTTTGCGGGTTTTGATTCGCCGATCTCTATGTAAACGATTACGTTTTCGCATCATGCACGGCTCTACTAAGTAAGTACCGTTGTCAAACTAGCTACGATACAAAAGTTACCATAATACGCAAGCTCTGTGTGCAGTTCCACCGCAATGAGCGGGAGGTTGAGGCGGGGAAATTTTTGAGACTTCACGATAAAAACGCATAATACTGTACTGCGCTGGCGATGAGCTTTATTAATGACGAAGAAGCCACGCTATCGATCGCGTGCTCTCCGGCATCTTCCAGTGTCCGCGTGCTTCAACACGAAGAAGCACCGCCATCTTGTCCCTCCTGCCACAAAAGGTCATACCACGATGTCTTCTGAACAGGCGCCATCCCAGACGTCATTCCCGGAAAAGCGTCCTGCTACACGTCCGGAGGGACTCGAAGCTTCACCCGTAGAAGCTACCCCTCAGGAGGCCGTTCCGCTCATCTCAGGTCGAGAACCGCCCTCCACGACAGTTCTGCCTGCAGCCGAAGACGCCCCTGCTGCGGCGCCTGGAACTGCATCCGTCCGTCGGCACCCTAGGAAAAGCAGACGCTCGGCATCCACGTCGTCCACCGGCTCCATCCAATCTAGCAAGACGCTGCAGGAGGCACCGACGTCGCGCCAGGTGTCTCAAACGCCGAGCCACGCACCGGAAGCGCAACCCAGCGCCGTGACCGGAAGATCTCAACCAGCGACGCGGCTAATAAAGGGACCGGACGACGCCATGCAGCCACTCGGTCACCGCTCGCAGCAGGTGAGAAGGGCAAAGTTGAAGAGGCGGCAGCGCCACTTGCCATGGATTTCAGCGTCAGCAGTGGAGGGGTCCGTGCATGTCTGTGGGAGTGATGATGGTCTGGCACAAGATGTGCAATGAATAGGGAAGTGGCTATATTTCCGGCAGCCGGCAGAATAGTGCCAAAACAGAATGCCGGCAGTGCGGCTATGTAGCCATTCTGTCACCGCTCGGAACAGGTGAGATTCGAAGCAGGCCGCCGCGGCGGCTGCGTTTCGATGGGGGCGAAACGCAAAGGCGCCTGTGTGCTCTGCGATGTCAGTGCATGTTAAAGATACCCAGGTGGTCAAAATTGTTCCGGAGCACTCCACTGCGGCACCTCTTTTTTCCTTTCTTCTATCAGTCATTCCTTTATCCCTTCCTTTACGGCGCTGTTAGGGTGTCCGCCCATCCAGAGTTCCCGGATTCGAACCCGACCGCGGCGGCTGCATTTTTATGGAGGCAGAACGCTAAGGTGCCCGTGTGCTGTGCGATGTCAGTGCATGTTAAAGATCCCCAGGTAGTCGAAATTATTCCGGAGCCCTTCACTACGGCACCTCTTTCTCCCTTTCTTCTTTCACTCCCTCCTTTATCCGTTCCCTTACCACGCGCGGTTCAGGTGTACAACGATATATGAGACGGATACTGCGCCATTTCCTTTCCCCCAAAACCAATTATTATTATTATTATTATTATTATTATTATTATTATTATTATTATTATTATTATTATTATTATTATTATTATTATTATTATTATGTCCGCCGAGATATGAGACATACTGCGCCATTCCCTTTCCCCAACAAACCAATTTTCAATTTTCAGTGTCTGCTTTTGGCTTGGTGTAGTCACGTGGGAGTGTGTCGCCTTTATGTAGCTTTCCGAGATTCTTTGGGTTAGGTTCGATTGCCGGCTGCCGGGGTCTTTCTGTGTAGCGTACTCTGCCGGCAAAACAGTTGGCAATGACGTTTCATTGGCTGTGTGACGTGACGACGTGGTGTGACCAGAGTCAGTCGATGGGGTCAAACTGCCGGCAAATTTTACGGCGGGCTATTTTGACGGCTGCCGGTACAGTAGTTTCGTCCTGTGAATAACACGGATCATTAGCGATCAGTGATTCACCGATCCATTATGTGACTTATTGGTCACATAAGTGACCATGAGTCACGGGACCGATGAAATCGGTCATCGGCGACATGAGCGATGGTATATTGCGTACGAACGACGAGACCAGCGCTCGAGCCTTCAGTTGTCATGTCCCAGTGCCATGTGCCAGTGCCACAATCAGTTTCTATGTCCCAGTGCTGAACTTCTGCTGAAGGGGACGTCGTGCACAGATGTACTCTTGATCGGTCTTGGCGAACCGTTGTTTTGCAATGATACCCACAGGCAGAGCTCTCTCCGGAATAAGCTACTTTGGCGTTGTATGTCGCAACTGAATACTCCCACCGCCTGCAGCTTAGTATAGAGATCACTATCCAGATGGGTTTATACAGTGAAGATGCTTGTGTGCCGTGGCGTAAGAGCTTTGGGGAATGTGCTGTGTCTGGCCTTGTTGCCAGGTGGGTCAGATATTGGCACGAAGGAAATGGGGCGGTAAATTCACTCCTCTCATTCCTTTGCCTATAGGAAAGGCGACAAGTGCGAAATTTGTCTATGCACAGGTACACAAATGTCACTGTCACAACAAAAAACAAGTTTTTTATAATGCGGAGGAGAGCAATGCTCGGGGGCTCCGCAGCAAGTCGTCATTATAGTCTTAAGGATACTTGTTTTTTGAGCCGCGTACATAAAAAAGGTGTGTTAACCATACACTCTCAATACCTATTATGATCCCTGGGAAGTTTTCTCGAGTTTGCTGCGTCATTTCAACGCGTCGGTGCCGGCGTTGCGAGTGAAAAATTCCCGGAAAAGCAACCTAAGCGGGCCGCCCAAGTCACGTGACCTTGTGGCGCCATCTACCCACCGGGTTGTGAGGAACTGACCACCATGACAGGGGTCAGATAAATTAATGACTGGTGGCGAGAGGTCGCTCGGGAAGAGCTGAACCTGGGCCGCACAAGCCCCATCGGTGGCAGCATCTGCCATCGCAGGGTTGTGTCGCATCGCTTAACCGCTGCACCACTGCGCCAGAAGGGATATGAGGACGCTAAGGGATCTATGAATGTGAAGTTGGGAATGACGAATCCCGCATATAAGGGCATCAAAACGCTATCGCGTCATAGCCCTAAGCTGGCCGGAGCTTAAGTGCTCCCTCCAATTTTCGTTTAACGTCGTTGTTCTTATCCTCGTTAAGCTGAATTTACATAATTCGAGGCCTGTTTGCGGCTTTCTTTTTTTAACTTTCAAAGCAAGGAGGAATATTTCGATCAAAATCCCATTCTAAGCATTTTACCCCATAGGGAGTCGTGCACCCGGTCGAGAAAATTGTGGCAGCCATTGGAAAAGTGTGGTTGCCCAGCTGCAGTTGGTATAGAACTTAGCACCTCACGTAGGTAGATGCTGTGGCCATTGGATGTTTTTGCGCTGAAATGGAAAATGTGTGTACATGTGCGGGCAAAATGTGCAGAAATGTTCCATTTCTTCGGCTAAGAAAATGACACGTATGATTTCGCCTACGGTGTATCAGTTCACTTTGAAAAAAAAAAGTCACTATGCTCGAGCCACCGTCTTTTCTCTGCACGTGGCACAGCTTTCCGATGAGCAAGCTCCGGCACCAGCTTCTTCTCTGCCTGCTGTCACCGAAACCCGGACGCCAGCCCCTGAACTGGTTACCGGCGGCCGCACTGCACCTGAAACATTACCGGCAGCATCCGGGCCAGAGACCTCGACTGCGACCAGGCAATCCAGAGAATCGCCTCTGCAATCGGCAGCACGAGAGGGCACACCCCTCCACAGCAAGATGCGTCAGAAAGAGCGAATTTCAGGTTCGTTCCCTAGCGTTTCTTGACACTTTGTTGGGACGTCAGTCAGATCAAGAGGCAGATTGCAAAAGCAGCGAAGACTTCTGGAAGTATGACCGTCCGATTTTTTTTTTGTGGGGGGGGGGATGAAGTGAGAGCAGAAAGTGGACTCTATTTCAGGGTAAGGACACATTCATTACAAATACCTCATTCCTAAGAATGCGTCCTAACTTCAAACCTTCCTTTGGTTTAATAGGATAATATGCTGAGTTTGTTACTAACCTATAGCTATAGTTGTGGAAGCCATACGTGCTAGTCTCCCTGAAACGTATATATCCATTCATCTTTGTAAAAAAAAAAGAACGCTATCTAATTCAATTAAGATCCTTCACAAACCCACTTCTGTCTGGCACATGCTTGACATGCGGATGTTCAAACTTCTACAACTGACGTGAGTATGTAAGGCTAAAAGCAGTTCCCCGGCAGAAATGTCCGGAAAGCCTGAAAACAACGGCTGTCACACTGCGAATAGATCAGAATTCAATTTAATCAGTATTCAATTTGGCGACCTGGTGCATTTGTAGACGTGTGGGCGACGGCTATAGTTTCTCTACGGGATCGATCATTCGCTGTATCTAATAAAGAAGAAATAGTGCCCTTTTTCTCTACCCACAGATCCGGACGTCTTACTTTTATTTATTTTAAGACTGTGCGGGTAGTAGGAAGCTCCATCCTGCTGATTGTGTATTCAAGCGGGCGTCGTGCTGTTGTGGGGGTCGAAGCTCAAATGACGGGCAGGGGCGCGAGCTGCCAACGGCCCAAATGGTGTTGCACATAAAGAATGGAAGCGGGTGAGAGGGGCTTATTGCGTTGACGGTGGTTGAAAGTTTCCCTGAATTGATGAATTGGGTGCCGCTGAAAAAAACTGGATGACGCTTGAGAGGTGTGGAGGTGTAGCGTGCCAGTCTTGCGGCCCAAAGGACTAGTTTGCATGGTGTAGCAATTCAGGTTTCAATTAATTTTGATTTTATTTGGCTTGACTGCTGTCTTAGTTAAGGCAGCAGTTTATCTCCTCAGCACATCAGGGACTGACTGGAGTAGCCTCAATAATAATAATAATAATAATAATAATAATAATAATAATAATAATAATAATAATAATAATAATAATAATAATAATAATATTAATAATAATAATAATAATAATAATAATAATAATAATAATAATAATGATAATAATAATGATATTTGGTTTTTTGGAGAAAGGAAATGGCTCTGTATCTGTCTCATATATCGGCGGACACCTGAACCGCGCCATAAGGGAAGAGATAAAGGAGGGAGCGAAAGAAGAAAGGAAGAAAGAGGTGCCGTAGTGGAGGGCTGCGGAATAATTTCGACAACCTGAGGATAATTCTGCCAGATGCTTTGACAGAATTATTCTCAGGTTGTCGAAATTATTCCGCAGCCCTCCACTACGGCACCTCTTTCTTCCTTTCTTCTTTCGCTCCATCCTTTATCCCTTCCCTTATAGCGCGGTTCAGGTGTCCGCCGATATATGAGACAGATACAGAGCCATTTCCTTTCTCCAAAAAACCAATTATTATTATGAATATTATTAGATGCTTTGAATTATGCCCAAACTTTTATGTATGCTGATGACACATCCCTTCTCTTCTCTAGTCATGACCCTAATATGCTCGAAAGGCACGCTAATAGTAATCTTTCTCAGATGTGCCAGTGATTTTTACAAAATAAATTAACAATACACACCTCAAAGACTGAATACATTGTGTTCTTTAGTCCATATAAAAATTTATATGGCTTATATGAGTTACGAATGGGCGCAAACCCCCTCGAACGAGTCGATCAACAGGTATATCTTGGTGTAACTCTAGATTCAGCTTTCAATTTTAATCCTCACATAATTCGAGTAAGCAGCAAATTGAGACGGGCTTGCTTTGTCCTAATAAAAGCTAGAAAGTTCTTCTCGCTTCGCACATTAAAAATTTTGTATTATTGCCTTTTTCAAAACAATATCACTTACTGTGAGGAGTCCTGGGGACAAAACAATATCACTTACTGTGTGGAGTCCTGGGGACTTACGTATAACACATACTTAAAACAAATAGTAATTTTACAAAAAAGAGCACTTCGAATAATAACACATAGTAAACACACAGATAGATCCGCTCCGCTCTTTCGTCACTTAGACATTACACCTTTCTTTGCTATGCGGGATTTCAAACTAGCTTCTGTGGTTATACATATACTAAACCATAACATCCCACTATCATCATCTGTCTTTGTATATCCATCTCGTTCAACTAGAAATTTTTTCAGTTGTCGGTTTAACCTTCCAACTGTTAATAATGTGTACGGTAAAAGAACTATCGCCCATCCCACTGCTAAAATTTGGAACCAACTGCCTGCTAACTTAAAAGTAGGTCAATTCTCAATCGCCGATATAAAAACATTTTTCCGGAGCCAGCAATATTCGACTCCACTATAAGTCTGTGTTTTTCTTCGATGCATTCTTCCTTTTATTTTTTTTTGTCCTCCGAACTATTGTATAATTTCTTGAGCATTTCGCCTTTCTTTGTGTATAACTGTCGCATAACTGCTGTTACATGAATTCTGTGTAAAATACTGAGTTGTCTCGCTATAATTATTTTTTCGCACTTCCTGCATGGGCCCAAGTCTAGCCGAGAAGGCTAAGGGCCCAGATGATTCACATGTACTTCCTACTAGTCGTTTGAATAAAACTGACTTTGATTTTATTTTTTTTATCTTCAACGTGCACTGACATCGCACAACACACGGACGCCTTAGCGTTTTGCCTCCATAAAAACGCAGCCGCCGCAGTCGGGTTCGAACCCGGAAACTCCGGATCAGTAGCCGAGCGCCCTAACCACTGAGCCTCTGCGGCGGGGAGGGAAAAAAGGCCCTCCCTAAATAGGGAATTTCGGATTCATTTCAAGCAATTTTAGGTTACGGCACGAAAAATCAAAGTAGCGCTCTTTTGTTTTCTTTTTTTTTGTGTATATGTCGTGCAGGAGGGGTGGTCGACAATCGTCCGACGTCGAAGGCTGGCGTGGCGGCTAAAGAGGCCGCGAAAAGGGACATGTCGCACGAATCGGCCGTATCGGGTGCTCGGCTGTCCGAGGCCGATGGCTACGGCGTGACTAGGGTTTCCCAAGACACTGGTCACGGACCTGACCGGTGGGCGCAATTCCGGCACCCGGTGAGTCCTTGGGAGAGCTGCAGTAAGCCGTCAACCTGGGCTTAAATTTTAGGTGGCGGTTTGTGAATGGAAGCCATACGCGGAGCCTGTGATAATCACTTGCGGACCTATCATGGCCCAAATACTTGGCAAATAGAGGCCCAAAATTAAGGGATCGTTGCTTGAAAAATCGTCGAAATCTGTTTTGATGATATTTTTTTGTCCTTCTATAGGCGTCCCAGCTTTAAAATGTTTCATGAACGCTTTTTAAGTTTCAGCTTGATCGTAAGGACGACCATCATGATATCGATTAGAATTTACTTGATCAGAAAAGATCGTTGCCTGTTTAGTACGCCACATGTTTGCTCAGCATAAGTGCGCCCAGATCTCAAGAGGCTTATGGCAGGGTTAACTGGGGGAATATGCGAGAGGTCTTTGTCTCGGAGTGGGCGCAGTGATGCTGATGATGATCTCATGATCAATGTTCACTTTTCTGATGCGATGTCAGAAACCACTAGGCATTTTTTTTTGGCTGCCTTGAAATAGAATATTGCTATAAGTTATACACTACGTTGTAAGCGTTCCCCTCAATTCCTGGGTGCATCTGTTGCAGCCCGCCACCGATGTGAAGACCAGTGATCCACCACCAACGATGAGGGAACGTGACTGGACCAAGCCGTTCATCGCGGTTTCCGCCCTGGCAACAGCTTCCATCGTGGTCGCCGTCGTGCTGACAGTCTTTTTGCTGCCTCACGGTAACGGGACCCATAGGGACAGCCGACCAGTCTGCTCGACGGCGGACTGTGTGGGCCACGGGTACATCATAGGGATCAACCGCAGCCGGGGAACAGCGCCATGCGACGACTTTGGCCGCTTCGTTTGCTCCGGCTGGACCGGCAAGTACGGCAACTTGGCGTTCTCTGTGCGTGCAGAGGCCATCGCCGATTGGATCGAGGGAATAATGCTGTCCAGCTTGCGGGTCGACAAAACAGCCACCGTACTAGACAGACCCCTGAGAATGATGCGCGACTGTGTGGAGAGGGACAGCGATAACGATGACCGCGGCCCCGTGCAGGAACTGCTGAACTTCGTCAAAGGTCGAATCTTCTCCTGGCCTACCAGGGACTGGGACGAAGATGAAGTGGTCCCTTCTTGGAAACCTCTTCGGGCACTTATCGAGCTTGCCGTGTTGTGGGGGCTGCCTCTGTGGTTCCGGGTCGACTTGTTGCCGAAGACGATGGAATCGCGACGAGTTCGTGTCGTCGTCAGCCCTTCCCCGTTGGCAACAATTTTTCGTCGGATTCAAAACGAGCTTATGGTACACGAGGAAGTTTATTCTTATTACGTAAAAAGGTTCATTGAAAGTATATATAACGAACGGCCAGCTGCTCGTGCTTACGAGACTTTCTTGCGGGGAAGTGCCAAGATGCAGAGCCATGTCTTCGGCAACCTCAGCGACGCCGCAGATTCCTCGTACTTTGTGCCCAAGATTGTGACGATACCGGGGCTTACTTCCATCGCGAACTTAAGCCCCAAGGACTGGAAGGTGGCGCTGCAAGATGTCAACGGTTTGTCACTGACGAGCAAGAGCCTGCTCTTGATCACAAACGACATGATTCTGCAGGCGATGAACACCATCTTCAGGACCTACACTGCAAGGGAGATCTGGTTCCACACATCTTGGTGGTTCGTGCAAATCATGGGTCCGACAACCAGCGACGCGCTGTTCAACGAAGCCGCCATCCATCCACTGGGGAAATCTTACCAGTCCATACTCTGCGCCGTTCACGTGGATGCTTCCTACGGCGCCCTGCTAACGGCCGCTCTCAAGACTCGCCTCCCAGATGCCGAGCGACGGACCATCAGTAGCGTGATGCGCAGCATCGAGGGGGTCACACTTGCAAAGGTGCGTTCATCTTCCAGGTTGAACCCAGAAACAAGGTCAGCGCTCGAAGACATGATCAATAAAACGAGGACAGTCTTATGGCCAGATGAACACCTGGGCAGTATCGAAAAGCTAGAGAAGTTCTACGGCCTTCCCTACAACAACTCGAGAAGCTTTTTCCTGGAATGGCTGCGTAGCAGAGAGCATCTGCAGCGCACCATGAATACAAGCGAGTATACTGAGGCCACAAGCGTGCATAGACTGGCTGTGAATCGCTTGGGCTGGTACAACGCTGCCCTGGGCGTGATATCGATGTCCGTGGCTCTTCTGGCGCCTCCGTTCTACTCCGCCCGCGGCACGAGCGCGATGCTCTACGCCGGTCTGGGCTACATTTACGCCGAGGAGTTGCTTTACGCTCTCAATTCTATGCTTTGCCTCCTCAAAGACGGAAAAATTCTTCCTCGCGTGGACGCTGACACCCGCCGAGCACTATGGAGCGCGCCGTGTCCTATTTGGTGCCCCTATATCAAGGGGAGCTATTTGCTGTTCCCCGGACTTCAAGCAGTTGACATCGCCTACGCGGCGTATGTTCGAGATCGCGATGAAGACTCCGATCTGCCGATCAAGGGCCTCGAGAGCTACAGCGCTGATCAGCTGTTCTTCATCACCGCGTGCCACGCGGGTTGCCGAGGAGACCGAAAAGGCACCCTCTCGAATCAGGCCTGCGCTACAGCGCTCAAGAAGTTTGTACCCTTCGTAAGAGCTTTCTCCTGTTCAGAAAGCTCTGACATGGACGCTTTTGAAAAGTGCCACTACTTCTAATTAGGCGGGTCAGCGTTGAGGGTGCTACTTTTCCTCACTTTTCTGTTTCTTGTGTGGCGTTAAGATCGCTAATGACGCTTCCGTTTGGCGTATGCGGTAAGCGGGAAATATAAAACCCTTAAAAGAAAACTGGCGCTCACACGAAATCGCGGAACTTTGAAGAAACTTTGCATACCTGTGCTCACTGTGCATTATTTAAAGAACTGATTTTATAACTCGGAGGTCCGAGCTGGCTTTACCTCTGGTGGGAACAGTGGCTCTCACTTTTCCATGTTTGCGCAGAGGGGTGTTGCCCAGGCCACCTAGCGGTAGGTTGTTAGAAAATAGTAAAGGAATAGTGTAGGTGTAGTGTAGGAATTCATCTGTTTGTGACCTGATATACACGGCGAAAATTGGGCTTACGATCTTAGTAACGCCGAATGTCTCTGGAGAGCATTAGTTTCGTGTTCGTGTATTGTGTCCTAATATGCTTCTGGCACTTAAGGCCAAGAATGCTGCCCGTTGGATCGCTGAGCAAAAAGGAACTATAGCCTTTTGTTTGGCATACTGTTTATGTTGATGCGCTCTTGTCCCTGAGGTGGTGCGATTTCGTAACGGACGTGCAAGCCTAAAGGGTGCCAAGTTCAATGCAGATGGTGTAGACTAATAAATATGTCTGTCAGTGTTTGTATGTAAAAAACAGGTCTAAACGACTTTTCTGTTCCCTCGCCTGAAACGTACACAGGACGCACTCACTCAGTCCATCCTCTCACGGAAAGAGCTTTTATCAGCTAGAAAAGTCCAAACACGAAATGCAGGTGCCGCCACCATCGGCTGATTTCACCTGTTAGCCATGTGCGTCGCCGCCGAATTTCTAGCGCGTATTCCAAGGACTACGCTACAACGACATTCCCTTCCAGACAGCGGCAACCAGGCGTCCTTAGCTTGGGCATCACGTGTTTGAATGGCGTGGCGGGAAAAATTGTACATTCAATTTTCAGGGCCATAACTGCGTCTCCTGCAACTGGAAAAAAACATTAACATCCCGAAAGAACAATCAAGTTTTCCTGAAGCTATTTCTTCCGTGGAATTGTATTTTGTGCACCTCGAGAGTTCGAGCGTACTCCGAATACTCTAACGAAGCCGTTGCAAGTTTGCGGAATGTTCGCAAGTTCAGTAACTGCGTCCGTGCAGCCGCTGTTCAAAGAACTGTTAAAAAACATCATCTGTAGAAAACTACCTCGTGTGCATCTTGTTCAGAACAGTAATATTTTTATAAGCAAAAGAACCATTGCCTTTTATGATAGTAAAGCCATGTTTGTGAACTTTCTCTAAAGCCTGCCCCTGTACTCATTTCGGGTGCCTTCTCACCTCCCCAGCTTCTGGTACCCCGCATACAGCTACACTAGTAATATTGCTACATCCACTTTCATCAATGTCGCTTTATGCGTCACTCTCTTGAATGCGTGCACAATTTGGCGCAGTCAGTGAGTTCGTTCCACAGAGCGTTTCGAGACTGCATATGTGTGTTTTAAAAAAGTTCTTTTCTAGGGCCAGTGTGGAAGTAAAGACTCCGGACTGAGAGCATCGCCTCATTGTTTGTTCGGTCTAAGGGGCGGATAAGCAAGAGGTGCTTGTTAAAAACTTTAGCATGCTGTCCTCGTTGCTGGATGAAAGAGGGTGGACAAAAGCTGACGAGCCTGTTTTATTTTATAGCTGACCTTAAACAGTGCCCATGACAAAAGCTCGGTTTTGGGTGCTTTATGAATGTTAAAGAGAGAAAAATATGATTGTCTCAAGCCTAACCTGAACATCCCATCGATTCCCCTTTATTAGTCGACGAAATGTGGAAAGGTAAAGGAAATAAGCTATAGAAAACGGCTCTACCGAAATGCTGTAGTACTGCTGTAGTCTCACAGCGCCTGAATAAAAGCATCCCTGCCTAATTGTTCTTGCATGAAGTTTCTGTGTGACGTTTCTTGACATCACGGTTCGTGTCTCTACCAAGTGCCAACTACACAATAAGCACAGCAAAGCAGAATACTTACTAGGAATTTTATTTATGAAGTATTTCGACACACACACACACACACACACACACACACACACACACACACACACACACACACACACACACACACACACACACACACACACACACACACACACACACACACACATATATATATATATATATATATATATATATATATATATATATATATATATATATATATATATATATATATATAAAGGCTGGTCTTCCAGCCGAAACGTCGTGAATTAAATCCTGTTATGTTTCTTCAATTTTTGGTGATTTTATATTATATTGACCAAATCAGCTGCCAGAAATCACTTTTGGTATATATATATATATATATATATATATATATATATATATATATATATATATATATATATATATATATACAGTGCACATAAAACAGTCATCAATCAGTCCCGTCACATGTTCCTTCGTAACGCCCATCTTTCCCCATCCCCCATTTTCCCCCCAAAACCCTTTCGTTAGCAGCGATAGGGACGTGCTGCTCACGCAAGTCTCTGTACAATAATATATTGTTTCAGCCTCGATAATTTCCCGTGATATTTGGTCTCCGTTTCGATCAATTATCACTGTGTTTTGATAACAAGGTTCACACCTGCAGTTCCGGCAATGGATGACGAGGTTCCCATCGTTTTCACTTCTTAAGTTCCTCTTGAGCTCGCTGAGCCTATCATTTGAACATCGTCCCGTTTGACCGTGGGACCAACATAAGTTTTTCCGTGCGTATGTGTGTGCGTCTGAACTTTCTGTCCATGTCTTCCAGCGCCGTTTTGGAAAAGAAGATGTTCATTTCGAGGTTCCATGCTCTTATCCTCCTATCATCAAGGTCTATACGGATCTGGTCTTGCCCAAGCGTTGCCCACTATGAGGTAGCAGCTGTGGAGCGCCATGCTTTTCAGGGCAGTGCGTTGTTGTGATGTTCTACGCATGTGTTCGCATTCGGTGCTGGCGGGGTGCCAAAAGTGACTACGTGTGTACAGGTTGTTAAACACTGCAAATACTGCGGGTTCGTGCCTATCTGATAGCTCTCGCACTATCTGGTATTCTCCACGTTCTGAAACCATCGTCATACAGTGCACGCCTCGCATCTAACCCTGAAAGTGCCAAAGGTCATCGGCATTCTCGACATCCTACTACAAAAGCTTCTCCAGGTATAGGAAGAAGTGTCCTGAGGCTGGTGTGAACAATACAGCACTCCAACGTGGATGGAAAAGTCAGATGCATCAAGGAACTGGCCTTACTGCGAAATTACTATATGTCATTGCTAATTTCGGACCTAAATGTTCTTGCGTGCAGTTTTGGATGTGACTTTCCTTGACATCACGATCTCTTATCTCTGCCAAGTGCCAACTCACAATAAACACAGCAATGCAGAGTACAAGAAAATCCGGAAAAAATAAAGCAGGAACGCAGACAGCTCTTGAATCGGCGTAGGGAGAGCTCTGTTTTGATTGTTAGCCAGGTCTTCAATACACACAGTCTGGACGCCACATCTTTTCCACCCAGTAAGAGTAGAATACAAGCCAGTTTCGAACAAACGGCGCACAAGGTTTCCGTAAGCACGAGTGTGGGCGTAATCTCTCCGCGCCGGTATTGCTGCAAGTAAAAGTCCCATCCTTTCACGCGACTCTACGTACTCGCGTGAATAGAGCCCCCTTCTGCAATCGTTCAATCCCAGAGTGAAACAGGCAAAACTGGCCTCCGTGCACAGAGAAAACAGTCCTCAACAGTCTCGGTCACAAGCTCTTTGCGCTCCGTCGTGCTTCGGAAAGCGCGAATAATCTTCTCGTGTAGATTGTGTCGAATGTTAACGGTGTTGTATTGAGCAATACTGGTCAGGCCACAGTCATCCAGGAGACAAGGTGCCAATATTCCTTCGTCCAATGAGACCTCAAGTTGTTCTAGGGTGTCTATGGAATTCGGAGGTACCAGGACACAGAGCCGAGAGGTCAGTACCCCGCGAAAGTAGACAGACAGAGGCATAATGGCCAAGAGCCAAATGAGCAGGAACAGTTTTCCGAATGGCCATCTGCGTGGAGGACTCTCGCATCGTCCTCCAGTGTCGTCCGTCAGTATCGAGGCACCGAGAAAAGTTCCTACCAAAAAGAATGCTGAGTCTATTTCCGGAAAACTCCGGCCGTATTCAAACGACTTTGCGCAGTTAGAGAACAAGCCAGGCCGCAAGAGTGGTGACCGAGATGAGGAGGATCACCATACGAGCCTGTGCCAGGAAGTCGAAGAAGGAAAGATCTGAAGTGTATGAATTCCTCCATGTGTGAAACGTTTCCTGCCTGTGCTCAAAAATGGGTGGAATGTAGTATGCCGCGAAGGCCCTTGAATCGATTGCGGTGAGAGCCATGGGGATACCGAATTCGCCGCGGTAAGCCACATAGAGAGCGCTAAGAATACTCGGATACAGTCTTTCCATTAGCGTGAAATTCAGACTTTTTAGTGCGGTGTTCATCACGGTGTGGTCCTGTTCGTCGCACCCCGCATATTTCGGTTTACCACCGCTGGGCTCGGAAACGCAACCGAAGACGATAGTTGGATTCTGTGGCTTCCAGGTGTAAGGGGCCGTCATGTTGCGGTCGTCCAGCGAGCACGTTCGACAGAAGACGAACACCCTTCGTTTAGACGGGAGGCTTCTTTCCGAGCCTCCTGCGTCCCAGTTGAGCGACGTGGCGACGCAAAGCGAGTATAATTTTTTAAGGGCGGGTACTATTTCAGGCTGCAGCTCATCGTGGCCTTCGTCAAATGCGATCCACGTGGTGGAGTAGGCCGACAGGTGATCTGTTAAGAAGTAGCGAATGCAAGCTGCTTTCTGTTCGTCCGTACCCAGGGGGACGATGACAGTTCGCACGTTCATATGTCTGTTTGGCTGGATGAGAGCTCCAGTTAGCTTCTTGTTGTGGTACGACCACAGGGTTGCCTTATGTGGAAAGGCTCGCATTAATGAATCGTCGAAGGAGTTCCTCTGTTTGCCGCACGAGAGGAATGCAACCGCGTCGGTTGGACGGACTCGCTCTTCTGCGAGATTGATGGCACTTTGAATGAGCTCACGCGATACGCCGAAGACAGCGGGATGTTCCGCGTAGATACTCTGCGAGAAACCTCGCAGAATAACCAGTACGACAACAATCAGAAAACTAGGCATTTCCGCATGAGGCTTACTAATGCGGTTTTTAAACTGCGCTGGTTCTTGCACTTTTTAGTGCGGTGCTTTTTCCAGGGGTTTGCAATACGGAAAGGCTGTAGCACGCATCATCAAATTTGTATTTGATGGCGATATTACCCAGTACAACTGTCACCCAATGGCTGAACAATGATGAAATTATGCATAACTGACAACGAGCCCAATTTACAGCGCAACTGCGATAATATGCTGGCGCTAAGTTCGCTATGTCTTCCGAAGTTGAACTGTGATGGAACACAATAGTTCTACGCACTATGCGAGTGCTTTGAAGCAAAGAGTGTACTTATTCACTCAAACGAAGGGCTCAGTTCTTGCTGAGCGTCATCAACAGCATTAAAAATGCGTTGTTTTGCGTGACTGAAGAAATACATAATCAACGCGTCTCGCAAGCGCAATTATGTCTTTCAGTACGACCTGGCAGTATTTTTTGGTAAATATGGTCCTTGCTGAAAACTGCACTAGAACTCATATATGTAGGAACCTGGTTAAAAACTTGGTTTAGAGGTTAAAAATGTTAACCTGCTCATTACGCGAAGGCAACGCGAGTTTTAAGAGGTAGCAACCACATAAAGTAGCAATGTACCAAACAAGGCTTATTCTTTGAACAGTCGTGCTCACTGGCCGGCACGATATTCCCTGACTGACCGAAGTTTGGCTTTTTAAGGCGGCAAGCACCACAGCCTTCATTCAGTTAAAAAACTTCCACGTGGTCTCCCGTCCCAAGAAGCGTTACCTGGAAGGGAGAAAAGGATATTTTAATTGGTGCAACATACATTTCAGAATACCTGATTTATTTCTTTAAACATTAACCTGCTGGTATTTATTCGTTTTTAAATGATTCAGCCTTTCTATAACCTAGTCAGAGGTTAGCCACATGCGACCCTTTTACTAATTAAGTGCGTTAAGCAAGGGATTAGTGGCGACTAGGGTAGGAAACTGGATGAGGCGGTGCGTAATTTCTCGCCAGTGAAAGAGCGAAAGTCAAGCGAATTAAGGAACGAGGCAGGTGATGATTAAAAATCGCCTCCATCTTGGGCATCAGAATGAAATGTATATGTGTTTGTGCGGCCGCACGGAAAAAAGTCAGTAGTTTTTGTGATCTCCTGTCCGGTAGTCATGATCCTCCTTCGGCCTGTTTTTTGCGTTCTTTTGCGACGCGAGTAGACGTCGAAGACCGCTTAACAAGAGAAAAAAAACGCAAGTTCCGACTTTAATTAACCTGTGTAAATAATTGCTTTCACGACTTGTTTCTGCAGAAGGAATTCCTGGAATCAATCGATGGATGATCTCGATGACCAACGACACAAATAGGATGCAACACACGAGCGTTGACTACCAAGTGAAATTTTATGTCGAAGGCCAGACAATTGTATAGAATAAAAAATGGGCAGCACCTGCCAGAGACATGCTCGTGATTTTTCGCTCACTACGCCAACGCCGACAAAGCTGACGCCGGATTTTCAGCGTAACGGGGCCTTCAACGCTTTCGCGTTAACAGGTACGGTTCTACACTCCGTTTCATACATCAGGTGCAACGCTGTGAAAGGTACGGTAGTAGTCCGGACGGGAAAATAAAGGGAGGCGTGTTACTCCGCGCTTGCTCTGTGGCCGATTGTGGTCTAAGGCACGAGAACGGTACAGCGTGACGTCAGCAGCAAGGGTCCATTTGATCAAGTTCATGACAAATGTGTCATGTAGTAACCCTGCAGACAAAGGATTCACTATGCTTCGCTCACCACAAGGAACGCACTACTTTTTGGTCGCGGATGCAGGCAGCGCAAACAAGCGCGCTAGCTTTGAGCGTTGCACCTGATGTATGAAACGGAGTATACGTATGTGATTCTTACGTACGCAGTCCTCCTTAAGCCGCCATATTGGCTCCATTTAGGTGCCCTTTCTTAGTCAAAAATTTGCCTTGCTACCATGTATTTTTAAAACCAGGCCTTCTATTCGAAGACTGGCTCGTAAATTGTTCTCCGTCACCTGGATGGCGAGCGGTTAATAGCCCTCTTATGCAGCGCCCGAATCCAGTGCATTCATTTTACGCCCGGCAACTAAGCATCTTTTCGGCGCCGCGCTGATTCACCCTTTTCGTGCACATTAGCCAAGCGTTTACGAAGTTGTCAATAACAGCAATATATAACAATGCAGTGACCGTTTACTCACCGGTCGAACAAAGAGAGAGCCTTAAAGGTCGCAACGTTTCTCCGCAGTAGCATGCGTGCACCTGTAGAAATCTTTCTTCTCGAATACGCGATGTCCTACACTGCGCCTCGCTACGTCAATAATATTTCCCCTACACTTACCGAGAAACACAGCATAGCGTGAATTTTCTGCATATATTTTGTATTTCGACGTCAAGGGTCTCATGCAAAATTTATTGCGCGACAAAGAGCTTCTGAGAAAGGAAATGACTAAACACAGCCGCTTTATTTAAGATGAAGGAGGCGAGAGATCGATGCATAATTTTAATGAAACGACTTTGTTTAGTGGGAACGTTGTTGCTGTTTGAAAATGGAGGCTTTCCTTATACTTGGTGCGAGTGGCCATTACAAGGGATGCCTTGGCGTACTTTATTTCATCCATGACTGTGCCATATTATCTACAATACAGAAGTGCAAGAATTCTTAGTTTTTTTTTTCTTTTACCTGTGCTTGCATTAAAACCACTGACATTTAATGCGATAACAGAAGCGCTGTCGGAAGAAATAAATGCCGTCGGTCACAAAATTCCCCGATTGACTAGAGGGAGGGGTTGTCACCAGACCGAATTTCCATTGGCTGAAGGCAAGTGACTTTCCAGAACGGAAGTGGCGACACTTTCGGGACAGGCTTCAACAGCTTCTAATGCTAACGCACTGCCAAAGCATACTGTAATTCGATGTCCCTGTGAATTTTTATCGCATGATTAGGTTTGATTTGGTGTTCGAGGTTTAACGTCCTAAAGCGACTCAGACTATGAGGGATTGCGAAGTGAAGAGCTCTGGAAACTTCGACCACCTGGGGTTGTTTAACGTGCACTGACATCGCGCACCACGCGGGCCTCTAGAATTTCGCCTCCATCGAAATTCGATCGCCGCTGCCGCAATCGAACCCGAGTCTTTATAGTCAGCAACCGAGCACCATAACCACTGAGCCACCGTGGCGTGGCGGCTTATCGCACGATTAGGATGGTAAAGAAAACCGTTTGATTCTCTTTTGTGTTCTTCGTGATCCTAATTTTAATGCCTGATGGATATTTTGTGCACTCGCTGGACAAGTTTTTCAGCTTCTCAAGATGTTGACCCCCATAGATGAATCGCCACAGCAAATGCAACAAGAAACCATGACTTGCACCATATCCGCATTTCTTGGTTTTCATTCAGTGCGTAAATAAACGCCCAAATAAAATCGCCACGCAATCTCACCTCCGTAGACATCGCCGCAAGGTGCTAGTTTTATTGTAGTCCGAAGAAAATTTTCTGTTAATTACCAACATTAAAATTCAGGTGTACATCGACGCCCACTTTGTCCTCCTGGTTCAACCGTATTTCACCGGACGCCAACTTATTCAGGAGTTCGAGCACGGAACGGCTCAAAGATGCCGTCTTAGTTACCGCCCCACCTGGTGTGTCACGGCGCTCCGGGCCGCAGCGGCCAGAAGTGGAGTTGAACTTAAGACCACTCGCGCACTTTCGTAGCAGCGTCATTCCGCGGTAACACCGGTAGTAAAACTCGCTGTCAGACTCGTGCGGCAGTGTACTCTGAGACGTGCTTTCGCACTGCCTTTCGGGTGCCGCGAGATCGCGTGAAGATACTTCGTCGAGCGCCGTAGACACGGCAGAAATTTCTCTCTCAGTTGAAGGCGTTGTTGTGATGTCCATTTCTTCGGGAGGGGTAATGTGCGTCAAATCTCCAGTCGAGGTCCAGCTGAATGCCTGTGTAGTGTTTTCTTCAGGTTGTCTCTTGTCTGCAGAACTCGCAGCGTGACGTGGCGTGTATTCAGTAGTCGGCACTTCTTGCTGCGGAGTTTCATAGCTGCTGCGAAATGCTGAAGCCCCTGTCACTGTTACCACGGTCATTTGGTTCTTTGTTGACGAAAGCTGCTGTGTGCTCGGTTCTGAAGGAGTAAATCCTTCGACTCCACGTGCTGGAACCGATACAGCACCTTTTGACTCAAAAGCGGTCGTTGAAAATGAATCTCTGTCAGTGCTCGAAGCGAGAGTTTCTACGTCAGCTGACGCCTGAGTAGTGCTAGCTGAGTCAATCTCTGTAGAAACGTATGTTTTGCTTTCACTAACCACATCTCGTATATGACTAACTATTGTTGTCGCGTCTTCGATCCATATAGTGCTCGGGGCTGATGAGGATAACGGGTCTGAAGTTGCAGGCATCCTATCAGCAGTCACGTTGGCTAAAGCGATACTGTCTGTCACAATCGTGTTTTCAGTGAAATCGTACCCAGTGCTGCTAAGAGCAGGTGCTGTCGTGGCAGAACCTGATGATTCCTCCGTCGTTGCATTAACTAAATCTGCCACGTCTGTGGAAGTCGTGGTTTCGAAATGCTCATATTCAGGGGTGTATGACGCAGACGCTGGTGCATAAGTGGGTGTCACGGCCTCCGTGGTCGTATTGGCTGAAGCGATATCATCTGTTACAGTCGTGTTTTCAGTGAAATCGAACCCAGTGCTGCTAAGCGCAGGTGCTGTCGTGGCAGAGCCTGATGATTCCTCCGTCGTTGCATTTACTAAATCTGCCACGTCTGTGGAAGTCGTGGTTTCGAAATGCTCATATTCAGGGGTGTATGACGCAGACGCTGGTGCATAAGTGGGTGTCACGGCCTCCGTGGTCGTATTGGCTGAAGCGATACCATCTGTTACAGTCGTGTTTTCAGTGAAATCGAACCCAGTGCTGCTAAGCGCAGGTGCTGTCGTGGCAGAGCCTGATGATTCCTCCGTCGTTGCATTTACTAAATCTGCCACATCTGTGGAAGTCGTGGTTTCGAAATGCTCATATTCACGGGTGTATGACGCAGACGATGGTGCATAAGTGGGAGTCACGGCCTCCGTGGTCGTATTGGCTGAAGCAATACCATCTGTTACAGTCGTGTTTTCAGTGAAATCGTACCCAGTACTGCTAAGCGCAGGTGCTGTGGTGGCAGAGCCTGATGGTTCCTCCGTCGTTGCATTTACTAAATCCGCCACGTCTGTGGAAGTCGTGGTTTCGAATTGCTCATATTCAGGGGTATATGACGCAGACGCTGGTGCATAAGTGGGTGTCACGGCCTCCGTGGTCGTATTGGCTGAAGCAGTGCCATCTGTTACAGTCGTGTTTCCAGTGAAATCGTACCCAGTGCTGCTAAAAGCAGGTGCTGTCGTGGCAGAACCTGATGATTCCTCCGTCGTTGCATTTACTAAATCCGCCACGTCTGTGGAAGTCGTGGTTTCGAATTGCTCATATTCAGTGGTATATGACGCAGACGCTGGTGCATAAGTGGGAGTCACGGCCTCCGTGGTCGTATTGGCTGAAGCAGTGCCATCTGTTACAGTCGTGTTTTCAGTGAAATCGTACCCAGTGCTGCTAAGCGCAGGTGCTGTCGTGGCAGAGCCTGATGATTCCTCCGTCGTTGCATTTACTAAATCCGCCACGTCTGTGGAAGTCGTGGTTTCGAATTGCTCATATTCAGTGGTATATGACGCAGACGCTGGTGCATAAGTGGGAGTCACGGCCTCCGTGGTCGTATTGGCTGAAGCAGTACCATCTGTTACAGTCGTGTTTCCAGTGAAATCGTACCCAGTACTGCTAAGCGCAGGTGCTGTGGTGGCAGAGCCTGATGGTTCCTCCGTCGTTGCATTTACTAAATCCGCCACGTCTGTGGAAGTCGTGGTTTCGAAATGCTCATATTCAGTGGTATATGACGCAGACGCTGGTGCATAAGTGGGAGTCACGGCCTCCGTGGTCGTATTGGCTGAAGCAGTGCCATCTGTTACAGTCGTGTTTCCAGTGAAATCGTACCCAGTACTGCTAAGCGCAGGTGCTGTGGTGGCAGAGCCTGATGGTTCCTCCGTCGTTGCATTTACTAAATCCGCCACATCTGTGGAAGTCGTGGTTTCGAATTGCTCATATTCAGTGGTATATGACGCAGACGCTGGTGCATAAGTGGGAGTCACGGCCTCCGTGGTCGTATTGGCTGAAGAGATACCATCTGTTACAGTCGTGTTTTCAGTGAAATCGTACCCAGTGCTGCTAAAAGCAGGTGCTGTCGTGGCAGAACCTGATGATTCCTCCGTCGTTGCATTTACTAAATCCGCCACGTCTGTGGAAGTCGTGGTTTCGAATTGCTCATATTCAGTGGTATATGACGCAGACGCTGGTGCATAAGTGGGAGTCACGGCCTCCGTGGTCGTATTGGCTGAAGCAGTGCCATCTGTTACAGTCGTGTTTCCAGTGAAATCGTACCCAGTACTGCTAAGCGCAGGTGCTGTGGTGGCAGAGCCTGATGGTTCCTCCGTCGTTGCATTGACTAAATCCGCCACATCTGTGGAAGTCGTGGTTTCGAAATGCTCATATTCAGTGGTATATGACGCAGACGCTGGTGCATAAGTGGGAGTCACGGCCTCCGTGGTCGTATTGGCTGAAGCAGTGCCATCTGTTACAGTCGTGTTTCCAGTGAAATCGTACCCAGTACTGCTAAGCGCAGGTGCTGTGGTGGCAGAGCCTGATGGTTCCTCCGTCGTTGCATTTACTAAATCCGCCACATCTGTGGAAGTCGTGGTTTCGAATTGCTCATATTCAGTGGTATATGACGCAGACGCTGGTGCATAAGTGGGAGTCACGGCCTCCGTGGTCGTATTGGCTGAAGAGATACCATCTGTTACAGTCGTGTTTTCAGTGAAATCGTACCCAGTGCTGCTAAAAGCAGGTGCTGTCGTGGCAGAACCTGATGATTCCTCCGTCGTTGCATTTACTAAATCCGCCACGTCTGTGGAAGTCGTGGTTTCGAATTGCTCATATTCAGTGGTATATGACGCAGACGCTGGTGCATAAGTGGGTGTCACGGCCTCCGTGGTCGTATTGGCTGAAGCAGTGCCATCTGTTACAGTCGTGTTTCCAGTGAAATCATACCCAGTGCTGCTAAAAGCAGGTGCTGTCGTGGCAGAACCTGATGATTCCTCCGTCGTTGCATTTACTAAATCCGCCACGTCTGTGGAAGTCGTGGTTTCGAATTGCTCATATTCAGTGGTATATGACGCAGACGCTGGTGCATAAGTGGGAGTCACGGCCTCCGTGGTCGTATTGGCTGAAGAGATACCATCTGTTACAGTCGTGTTTTCAGTGAAATCGTACCCAGTGCTGCTAAAAGCAGGTGCTGTCGTGGCAGAACCTGATGATTCCTCCGTCGTTGCATTTACTAAATCCGCCACATCTGTGGAAGTCGTGGTTTCGAAATGCTCATATTCAGTGGTATATGACGCAGACGCTGGTGCATAAGTGGGAGTCACGGCCTCCGTGGTCGTATTGGCTGAAGCAGTGCCATCTGTTACAGTCGTGTTTCCAGTGAAATCGTACCCAGTGCTGCTAAGCGCAGGTGCTGTCGTGGCAGAGCCTGATGATTCCTCCGTCGTTGCATTTACTAAATCCGCCACGTCTGTGGAAGTCGTGGTTTCGAATTGCTCATATTCAGTGGTATATGACGCAGACGCTGGTGCATAAGTGGGAGTCACGGCCTCCGTGGTCGTATTGGCTGAAGAGATACCATCTGTTACAGTCGTGTTTTCAGTGAAATCGTACCCAGTGCTGCTAAAAGCAGGTGCTGTCGTGGCAGAACCTGATGATTCCTCCGTCGTTGCATTTACTAAATCCGCCACGTCTGTGGAAGTCGTGGTTTCGAAATGCTCATATTCAGGGGTATATGACGCAGACGCTGGTGCATAAGTGGGTGTCACGGCCTCCGTGGTCGTATTGGCTGAAGCAGATACCATCTGTTACAGTCGTGTTTTCAGTGAAATCGATACCCAGTGCTGCTAAAAGCAGGTGCTGTCGTGGCAGAACCTGATGATTCCTCCGTCGTTGCATTTACTAAATCCGCCACGTCTGTGGAAGTCGTGGTTTCGAATTGCTCATATTCAGTGGTATATGACGCAGACGCTGGTGCATAAGTGGGAGTCACGGCCTCCGTGGTCGTATTGGCTGAAGAGATACCATCTGTTACAGTCGTGTTTTCAGTGAAATCGTACCCAGTGCTGCTAAAAGCAGGTGCTGTCGTGGCAGAACCTGATGATTCCTCCGTCGTTGCATTTACTAAATCCGCCACGTCTGTGGAAGTCGTGGTTTCGAAATGCTCATATTCAGTGGTATATGACGCAGACGCTGGTGCATAAGTGGGAGTCACGGCCTCCGTGGTCGTATTGGCTGAAGCAGATACCATCTGTTACAGTCGTGTTTTCAGTGAAATCGATACCCAGTGCTGCTAAAAGCAGGTGCTGTCGTGGCAGAACCTGATGATTCCTCCGTCGTTGCATTTACTAAATCCGCCACGTCTGTGGAAGTCGTGGTTTCGAAATGCTCATATTCAGTGGTATATGACGCAGACGCTGGTGCATAAGTGGGAGTCACGGCCTCCGTGGTCGTATTGGCTGAAGAGATACCATCTGTTACAGTCGTGTTTTCAGTGAAATCGTACCCAGTGCTGCTAAAAGCAGGTGCTGTCGTGGCAGAACCTGATGATTCCTCCGTCGTTGCATTTACTAAATCCGCCACGTCTGTGGAAGTCGTGGTTTCGAATTGCTCATATTCAGTGGTATATGACGCAGACGCTGGTGCATAAGTGGGAGTCACGGCCTCCGTGGTCGTATTGGCTGAAGAGATACCATCTGTTACAGTCGTGTTTTCAGTGAAATCGTACCCAGTGCTGCTAAAAGCAGGTGCTGTCGTGGCAGAACCTGATGATTCCTCCGTCGTTGCATTTACTAAATCCGCCACGTCTGTGGAAGTCGTGGTTTCGAAATGCTCATATTCAGGGGTATATGACGCAGACGCTGGTGCATAAGTGGGAGTCACGGCCTCCGTGGTCGTATTGGCTGAAGAGATACCATCTGTTACAGTCGTGTTTTCAGTGAAATCGTACCCAGTGCTGCTAAAAGCAGGTGCTGTCGTGGCAGAACCTGATGATTCCTCCGTCGTTGCATTTACTAAATCCGCCACGTCTGTGGAAGTCGTGGTTTCGAATTGCTCATATTCAGTGGTATATGACGCAGACGCTGGTGCATAAGTGGGAGTCACGGCCTCCGTGGTCGTATTGGCTGAAGAGATACCATCTGTTACAGTCGTGTTTTCAGTGAAATCGTACCCAGTGCTGCTAAAAGCAGGTGCTGTCGTGGCAGAACCTGATGATTCCTCCGTCGTTGCATTTACTAAATCCGCCACGTCTGTGGAAGTCGTGGTTTCGAAATGCTCATATTCAGGGGTATATGACGCAGACGCTGGTGCATAAGTGGGAGTCACGGCCTCCGTGGTCGTATTGGCTGAAGAGATACCATCTGTTACAGTCGTGTTTTCAGTGAAATCGTACCCAGTGCTGCTAAAAGCAGGTGCTGTCGTGGCAGAACCTGATGATTCCTCCGTCGTTGCATTTACTAAATCCGCCACGTCTGTGGAAGTCGTGGTTTCGAATTGCTCATATTCAGTGGTATATGACGCAGACGCTGGTGCATAAGTGGGAGTCACGGCCTCCGTGGTCGTATTGGCTGAAGCAGTGCCATCTGTTACAGTCGTGTTTCCAGTGAAATCGATACCCAGTGCTGCTAAAAGCAGGTGCTGTCGTGGCAGAACCTGATGATTCCTCCGTCGTTGCATTTACTAAATCCGCCACGTCTGTGGAAGTCGTGGTTTCGAATTGCTCATATTCAGTGGTATATGACGCAGACGCTGGTGCATAAGTGGGAGTCACGGCCTCCGTGGTCGTATTGGCTGAAGCAGTGCCATCTGTTACAGTCGTGTTTCCAGTGAAATCGATACCCAGTGCTGCTAAAAGCAGGTGCTGTCGTGGCAGAACCTGATGATTCCTCCGTCGTTGCATTTACTAAATCCGCCACGTCTGTGGAAGTCGTGGTTTCGAATTGCTCATATTCAGTGGTATATGACGCAGACGCTGGTGCATAAGTGGGAGTCACGGCCTCCGTGGTCGTATTGGCTGAAGCAGTGCCATCTGTTACAGTCGTGTTTCCAGTGAAATCGTACCCAGTACTGCTAAGCGCAGGTGCTGTGGTGGCAGAGCCTGATGGTTCCTCCGTCGTTGCATTTACTAAATCCGCCACATCTGTGGAAGTCGTGGTTTCGAATTGCTCATATTCAGTGGTATATGACGCAGACGCTGGTGCATAAGTGGGAGTCACGGCCTCCGTGGTCGTATTGGCTGAAGCAGTGCCATCTGTTACAGTCGTGTTTCCAGTGAAATCATACCCAGTGCTGCTAAAAGCAGGTGCTGTCGTGGCAGAACCTGATGATTCCTCCGTCGTTGCATTTACTAAATCCGCCACGTCTGTGGAAGTCGTGGTTTCGAATTGCTCATATTCAGTGGTATATGACGCAGACGCTGGTGCATAAGTGGGAGTCACGGCCTCCGTGGTCGTATTGGCTGAAGCAGTGCCATCTGTTACAGTCGTGTTTCCAGTGAAATCGTACCCAGTACTGCTAAGCGCAGGTGCTGTGGTGGCAGAGCCTGATGGTTCCTCCGTCGTTGCATTTACTAAATCCGCCACATCTGTGGAAGTCGTGGTTTCGAAATGCTCATATTCAGGGGTATATGACGCAGACGCTGGTGCATAAGTGGGTGTCACGGCCTCCGTGGTCGTATTGGCTGAAGCAGTGCCATCTGTTACAGTCGTGTTTTCAGTGAAATCGTACCCAGTGCTGCTAAAAGCAGGTGCTGTCGTGGCAGAACCTGATGATTCCTCCGTCGTTGCATTTACTAAATCCGCCACGTCTGTGGAAGTCGTGGTTTCGAATTGCTCATATTCAGTGGTATATGACGCAGACGCTGGTGCATAAGTGGGAGTCACGGCCTCCGTGGTCGTATTGGCTGAAGCAGTGCCATCTGTTACAGTCGTGTTTCCAGTGAAATCGTACCCAGTACTGCTAAGCGCAGGTGCTGTGTTGGCAGAGCCTGATGGTTCCTCCGTCGTTGCATTTACTAAATCCGCCACATCTGTGGAAGTCGTGGTTTCGAAATGCTCATATTCAGGGGTATATGACGCAGACGCTGGTGCATAAGTGGGTGTCACGGCCTCCGTGGTCGTATTGGCTGAAGCAGTACCATCTGTTACAGTCGCGTTTTCAGTGAAATCGTACTCAGTGCTGCTAAGCCAGGTGCTGTCGTGGCAGAGCCTGATGATTCCTCCGTCGTTGCATTTACTAAATCTGCCACGTCTGTGGAAGTCGTGGTTTTGAATTGCTCATATTCAGTGGTATATGACGCAGACGCTGGTGCATAAGTGGGAGTCACGGCCTCCGTGGTCGTATTGGCTGAAGCAGTGCCATCTGTTACAGTCGTGTTTCCAGTGAAATCGTACCCAGTACTGCTAAGCGCAGGTGCTGTGGTGGCAGAGCCTGATGGTTCCTCCGTCGTTGCATTGACTAAATCCGCCACATCTGTGGAAGTCGTGGTTTCGAAATGCTCATATTCAGTGGTGTATGGCGCAGACGCTGGTGCGTAAGTGGGTGTCACGGCCTCCGTGGTCGTATTCGCTGAAGCGATACCGCCTGGTACAGTCGTGTTTCCAGCGAAATCGTACCCAGTGTTGCTAAGCGCAGGTGTTGTCGTGGCAGAGCCTGGTGATTCCTCCGTCGCTGCATTGAGTAAATCTGCCACGTCTCTGGAAGTCGTGCCTTCGAAATGCTCATATTCAGTGGTGTATGACGCAGACGCTGGTGCATCAGTGGGTGTCACGGCCTGCGTTGTTGTGTTGGCTAAAGCGATACCACCTGTTACAGTCATGTTTCCAGCGAAATCGTACTCAGTGCCATTTTCGGCAGACACTGTCGTGGCAGTACCTGGTATTTCCTCCGTCGTCACGCTGCCTAATTCGATAGCGTTGGTTGCAGTTTGCTTGCTTTGACTCAACGAAGTTTCTGTTTCCGTCGAAAAAGAAATTCCAGTGTCAGCACCCGAGGAAGTTGCGGTATCAACGTTAACGTCCATACTTGTTGTAGTTGTCTCTCGTGCAGCTGATGAAGTTCCGGTGACCTCAAGAAATGTGACCGTAGAGGCTGGCGCAGACGAACCACCTGATGTAGGCAAAGATTCCTCTTGGTCGCCTTGCTTGCGGTGAGTCGCAGATGACGTAGAATCCTGGCTTGTAACCGGTGAGGCAGAGGCCGGCGGCGTGGTTCCCTCTCTTGACGTTCTTGCTTTCTCAAATGTGGTGCTTACTGAACTCGGAGTAGTTGCTGTTGAATGCGAACCAATTGTAGGAGTTGAGTCGGCTAGCAATTCTTGGGATGTCATTAAAACTGTGGGCGCTGTAGTAGAGTTGTGCCTGCCGTCAGTGTATATGTCAAATCTGTCGTAATGAGATTCTTTCTGTGAGCTCTGTTCAGTGGGTTCCGCTTGAGGCGCTGTCGGATAATGAAGGGTAGCTCTCATGCCTTCAATTACTCCCTTGAGAAGGTCATTTTTCCTCTTCAATATCGTGTCCATGCTGTCCATGTCCACACCCCAAGCTGCGACTCCTGCCACTCCCAGAGACCTTGCAAGCAGCACCTGCGACGAAATAGAAGATCATGGGATCTTTCTTTTCGACTGGTTCCAAAAAGCCTCCTGCATTAACAGATAACCTGATGCAAAAGCGCTGCACAAAAGAAACGTACGCTCCAAAAATTATGGACTGAAACACATTAAGTGATAACGCTATAAATATCTCAAATGGCTTGCACAGTACATCGAGATACGCCGGATCATCATAACTTTAATTCGCCATTGAAGACAAAGACAATGACAATAGCAGTTAGAGCGTTGATGGAAAACCGCAGGCGACGTTATTCTTTCGCGTTATTTCTTCTGTATACCGGCAATACTGACTGCTCATTATCGTAAAACACAAATGAGTTTACTGATTGAGTATCGACGGTAAAATAAATAAGTAGCCCGCAAGTGAAGAACGTATAAATATACAGCGCGAGTAAGTTATGGAGCTTCTTCTCTAAGGAAAACATTTTCTTTCGGTTTACGACATTGTCACGCTCTCGGACCCACGTCGTATGCAACCAGCCATTCCTGTGACTAAACCAACAGTCGATCGATGACACCAAATATGGACTGTAATATTCACAAGGTGAAAGCCACTCACATGAGAGATGCTTCTCTGTCGGCCAAATGAATGGGCTTAAGATAATCGCGTTTATTAAAGGGACACTGAGGAGAACTCTATCATTTTTTTTTTGTTAGCAAAATCTGATAGCTCGGCATTTCATGGCTTTGTTGCCGCTTGTCCTGGCGCGAAAGATGCATTTATTTCAAAGAAATTTGGATTCGAAGTTGAAAAAGTTTTTCCCGCCGCTCTGATTCAAACTCAGGGAACTCTTATGACGTCACGGCAACTCTTATGACGTCACAGAACGGAGTGACGTGAAACGTATCGTAAACGTAGACTCCGTGATTTCTGACGGCTAGCGGTGCGGTGCCCAACCCTCCTTTACCAGCCTCAGAGATTCATGGTTGCCATGAAGTAAGGAAAATTACTCCAAGGTGGCGCCTCTTGTCCTAGGAAGTCATCACGCTTGTACTTGCGAGATTGGCCTGTGGCGGCGATACCTGTATTTTGGTTATTGCTATTTTCTACATTACATGAGCTTTGTTTTCAGTAAGAGTGGCGTTTTTGTAATCAGGAGCACTATTCTAACGATACAAGCGAACTTCAATTTCTCCTCAGTGTCCATTTAAGCGATAATGCTAGGTACATCAGAAGTGGCGCGCTTGAATGCTCTGGGTAGAGGGACATTTTTTATAGTGATAGCACTGTCGAGGGACTTTCATCGGAGTTAACGCGAGGTCGTCTGCCTCGTATTAGTAAGTCGTAGTTTGAAGCTTCCGCGTTCTCTGGCTACTTGAAAAGCTTTTCTGCTTAAAGCGATGTGGGTTCAGGTGCTGCAGAGCTGCTGTGGGGAAGCAGGTAGGGAAGACTGGGAGTTTTGCCTAATGTGTTGATCCCGAGGGTTTTATCCCATGACACACTTTTTGCGTCGCTGACATCAACGTAAACATCGAGAAGGTATTTACGCAAGCCTATAAAGCGCAGGGCTGTCATCATCATCATGATCAAGAGAATTACACCCAACGAAAAGGAAAGGTATTTCCTAGTGCTGAGCTACAGTCTGTCTTTAGCCTGTTCCTGATGCCCGACCGCTACAAACTACCGCGGTCGGACTCATGGCTGCGCCTAACTATATTACTTCATCGTTGGAAATTATCTTGACCAAAACAGACGAGCCGGTGCCTGTTTTGCGAAACAGGTATAAGGTTAAGCGCTCTCCGTTTCAGCTAGAGTTATGCCGTCTTGTATCGTTCTTCTTTCCATCCTGCTCACTTTCTAGTTATCGCTTTTTACTGGTAATTTTTCTTTTTTACGCATTTTACTGAGTTGCAAAGAGAAATTAATAGTTCATACTAAGACCAGGAAAATTGTAGATTTCTGAGCCTTCGAAGGAATTTTTGTGAAAGCAGTTTCATGCTTCACTAGGAACTATGCAAGTCACAGACAGAACAAATACGTCAATACACTTGCCTTTCGGCGGACACCGCTGGCATCTTCATAATAGACTCGGTAACTTTGGTCAAGAGCAAGGTAATATGAGTGTGTGATTCTGTCCCAATAGCTTGGAACTCCATTCTGGATCATCGAAGAGACCTGCGGTAATCAACACAGAAGGAAACAGATGATACAATCTGAATGAGTAGATGTCAATTGTCGTGAAAAAGCCACTTGTATAGTTAACCACAGCTGCACGTTTTTGCTATTTCTTGATTATGAAGGCACTGTTTCATTTCTGTGTTCTCCGCCAGAATTGGCTGAGTAGGACGAATAATTGGGTTCGACCATTCGCCTCCGCAGACAATTTCTGTACAGGCGAAATGCGGAAATATCCTCCTACTAATATTCCAGTGCTATAAAAGCTGTGTTGATAACTTATTCTGAAGCCTACAACTACGACGCGCCTTTGTAGCCAGGGGTAAGTTGTGCTTCAAGGTGCAGAATTGAGTTGATCTGCAGGCCGGCCACCATTTATAAGAGACCTCCTGTCGCACTTCGTGCTGAATCCGGCCTCGCACTATTAAAGCTGTCGATGTTATCCGTGCCTCTCATTGTAATACACCAATGGACATCGTGAGCACAAAAAATACACGGCGACGCATGGGAGCCCACACTACGATGAAAATGGAGACTGTGTATCTCCTGCGAGCCCGATGGGAATAGGACTTGAACATCCAAGTGCTACGTACGAAATGCTGTTTTGGACAAAACATTCTCCAATAGATCTATTCCGTAGTGCGACTGCCGATCCGGAACGACACCGAAGAGCGTGTTTTCAGCGACAGATGTCTTGCTCTTTAGCGGATTTGGAGAGCTGTTCGGATCGCCTATTGGAATACTCCATTAGGCTGACGGGGTTGCTTCCTCTGGAAAGGCAGCATGCCATAGCTTTTGAATTTCGCATGTTGAAAGCCGCCTTAATTTCTCGCTTTTCTCTCATTAAACCTGTTATTCTATCCTTATGCCATATTGTTGTTTTTTGAAGCGAAAACCTTCACTACGCTAGGTAAAGCAGTCGCCGCGTAGGCCGGAGAAGACGAGCCTTCAGTCCAACCACATTAGCCGTGTATGACCATTTGTGGTACAGTTATATTGTCGAACCCTTGACCTCTGACATTGACCCATGGTCTTTAGTTTACGTTTGACATTGCGTGACCTTTGGGTTGACCTTTGACTTTAAGAACATCCGATGGGTGATGTGAAGCCCCGTGATGACATCAGATGGGGGGGGGGGGAGGGTCGTGAGACCATGTGATACCACGTCATAGCCACGTGGTCGTGTGGGTATATGTATAACGGCTGTCGCTAGCGTGTAGCGGAGCTGCCATGGACGAGCCTCAAACGCTTAGCAAATTAAGCGTCCTTGCTTTCCGCTGAATTCCAGGGTTAGCCGAGTGGAGCCAATTTTTATGGAAGCAGATGCTAACATAATTATGTGGGTCCGGAGTGTCTGCTCCAAGAGTGGACGCTTTCTTTCTAAATCGTGGCCTTGCGGCACTAAACGTAACTGTCGTCCCATAGGCAACAGTACAGCACGTTGCTAGACAACAAGGCGCATGTTTCAAGAAAAATCTGGAAGGGGGCAAACACGCGGGAGATGACCCGGTTATGCGCACCTCTACGTGGTTCTCCTTGTGCACTACTTTTTTTTCATGAAGTAAGAACATTAAGAGACTGTCATTTGGCGTATTTCAAAAGAAAACGTTCGCCAACCAAAAACGAGAAAACACGAGGTTTCGGAACATCCTCGGCTCCCTCATCAAGTGTGACTACGGGCTCGTCGTCATCATCATCATTACCATCATCATCATCATCATCGAGCCTAACTACGCCCACTGCAGGGCAAAGGCCTCTCCCATGTCTGTCCAATTAAGCCTGTCCTTTGCCAGCTGCGCCCACCGTATGCGGGCTAGTTTGCAGCCTTTTCGGTTGGCGTTATTTTCGCACTTAAATTAAATTAAATTGGGCGTGTCTCATAAGTATGTGTCCTTTACATGTCAGGTTTGATGCGCTAATAGAAGGATTTTATTGATTGCCTCAAGGTATGCAAATGTCACTGGTTTATAACGCAAAGCCTTTATAGGGCCAATGCCCAACCGGTGTCTGAAATAATTTATTTGCTATAGCGAAGTGCATGCCTGAGTATAAAACTCCGTATTCTGAACACTTGTGCGGTATAAATAATGTACATAAAACATGCCAGAATGATGCACTTGGACATCGATTTTTTTTTACCTTCACCGTAATGCCCAAATTTATGAACTCAGGTGTGAGCGTCATTTTTGTGCGAGAAAATATCACAGTACTCATTTTTCTGCCAGTGAGCTTACCTTGTAGTAGGGCACAATTCGCTGGCCGGCTTCATCAGGTGCGTGCAGATTTTGCTGTGAAGCGTTGGGGCTCAGCGCCTTCCATCCGAAGAAAGGCACTTCGAGGATAATCTTTTCAGGCGCCAGGCCGGCTTGAGCGAGTTGATGCAGTCCGTGACTCTATAGGAGACACAAATGAGCAGACGTTGGCACCTCACTACAATTTCTAAGCAGCAACAATGAAAGTAACAGTGAGGTTGCATTTAAGTGAAAATTTCCTTTCACTTCTGCATTCAACTTGAAAAAAAAAGCACTTAATACATTATGGAGCTTGGAAAAAAACTTATTAGAGAGGAAACTAAGAAATTGGTTTTAGCACAACTCTGGAGAGTAAGGCGAATGCATGCTATAAAGTGTCCCCTGTCAGGTTGTTATAACCGCCAATTTTTGGACAAGGCTAAGTGAGCACCGAGGCTTCATAGGATGCGACACAGTCTCTCCGAAAAGTAAGGGAAGGGCTGAAAAAGGTTCGCCCTAGCCAAACCTACTGCTGCACAGCTGAGAAATCGGGTGAAACCAGAGATTAGAATGAAAAGGCCGTACAAAGGCATGCATCGCAAATTTTGAGGAACGAGAGTTGCCACCCTGTCGGTAGCCCTAATGGCAAAAGAAACACCTCTTGCAGATAAAATATGTGCAGAGTTAAAACAATTTCTGCTTCCTTTTCTGCTTTTCTATTCACCTTTTTTTTTGTGAAGAACAGAGTGCATGCGCTCTTTGTGTTTTACTGGAACACAGGAGTTGATCGTTCATTTTTTCACTACTTTCAATACTTCATACTGGCCAGATGAATGCCACGAAGAAAACCTGAATTTTTCTTTTATTCGCTTTAATTACAGCCCTCGTTTCTAACGCCTTCCTTTACAGAAGGGTTGAAATGCGGGCCAGTTGGTTCATAGTAAATTGAAAAAAAAACAGTCACAAAAGACAACAACTGTTCAGCAATGTAGTGATTCTTGGTAGAGGCAAGGAAAAGCAAGAGCGAGATATCTTGGTAGCATACCATAGCAGTTTGTCAGGCCAATATTGCATTTGCACAACCTCGGTGCGCTTACTCGAGAAGGAATTCGCTTTGTTAGGCCGGTCACGGTAGAGGTGTATCTTGTGTGCCCTATGCGCTGTGAGTTGCGATGCGGCTGTTGCGCATGCGCTGCTGGCCTTGTTGGGACTATGTTTTGTCTACTACATCTCAGTTGAAAGTCCAGTCGTTGTGGCGTGAGCACTCCTTCTCTTGTCCCTTGTCTTTTGTGACTGGTTTTATTTTCAAGTTCCTTTACAGCCCACTGTGGAATGTATTAAGTTTGTATCCACGTTGGATGCTTATATACTTCAACACCCCACCCGGCTTTCCTTCTTCTTATCTTCAGTATCTCTGCAAATTCTACACTCGAACGTTGAGGGTGACCGGCTCATCAGATGCCCAGCACTTCCCTGCCAAACCTCTCTTTCAAGAACTGTTGGCAAGAGTTCTTAATGAACTTGCGCAGGAATGATTATGCGTTTCCTTTATCTATCCGGGCAGCGTCATTTAGTGCAGTGAGATCACATGCTCGCACACGACGTTTTGAAACGCCGCTCCTGCCAATGTTATATGCTGCCTAATCAGAGGTGCTCCGATAACAGCCCACCTAGCGCGAAAAACTGATTGCTGAAGTAGCGTGTTAAAGTAGTACCGAAATACGAAGGGTGGGCACGTGGCGCGTCAATCTCCCAAGCAGCACAGGTAATCGTCCCGATATTGGAAATGTATTGGTAAAGGCCAATCCTACATAGGGCGAGAGTAAAACCATTCATTTCCAATTTTGGGCAGATTACCTGTGCTGCTTGGGCTAATGTCTTTAGGACACCCTTGCTTGAAGGAGGGATCCAGATCTTGGCATCAGGAAGAGTAGCGCTTAGTTAACAGTCTTCCAAATATAGGTTTCCTCTTCTTGGTTTGTTTCTACTGTCCACAATTGGTTCTATTGAGAGAGCTTCCCAGATATGCGAAATTTGGTCGGAGGTATACGAGTCTCTTTCAAAGCTATATAAAATCTTGAGAAGAGGAAATCTTTCCACCGGTGCACATTCCAGTCTGTGATACTACTGACAATGAAATGCCTTAACAACAGCAAGACATACTTCTTTGCTATTGTCTTTAAAAATTCTCTATCGTCTTTCTCTCCAAACATAACGCTGCAGTCATCATCGTTCTGAAAGAGCAGCTACAAAGCACGAGATAGAAATCACGAAGCAGCTTAAAGAAACACTGAAA